>PVIU01006940.1:0-96499 GCA_004026605.1 Ondatra zibethicus | reverse complement strand
CATCTCCAGGCTTGGGACAAGGTAGACAGCAGTGTGCAGCATCTCCAGGCTTGGGACAAGGCACTGTAGACAGCAGTGTGCAGCATCTCCAGGCTTGGGACAAGGCACTGTAGACAGCAGTGTGCAGCATCTCCAGGCTTGGGACAAGGTAGACAGCAGTGTGCAGCATCTCCAGGCTCTAGAATATGAAAGGTGGGATGGGAACTGATGAGCTTTGCTTCAATAAGAGATACTGTTTGCTTTACTGGCACCAGACATCACTGAAGTGCTTTAAGCTGGGGAAGCTTGCACATTTGGAGGCCAAGTTCATCAACGATATGCAAAAAGGGACAGAAGCTGACCTAAGTGCAAGGGGACTGCAGGAAGCTACTTCAATGACTTGGTAAGGCTGGATTGGAGAGGAAAGGTTGGAATTGAGAAGCATGCATGAAATCAAGGGAGCAAGAACCAACTCTTGAGTTGTAATGAGAGGAAAGCTAAGATCTAGGAGTGCCCTGAAGTCCAGCCTGCACAATGGGCGATGGAAGCAACAGTGGCCATCAGGAAGGGGGATACTTTTTGGGAATAGCTTTTTCTGAAACCTTCAGAAATTGTAACTAAATTAATAAGCCTTGAGGCCATTTAAAACTATGTTCTGGGTCTACTGCACTGCTGTGTGCCCATCCATTTAAATGTGACTTATCGGCCAGAAAACTATGTAACTAACCTCACTGTGCCTTACACCACTTGTGTGTTAGGTTTTTGTAGTGGGTCTTTCTTTGGACTGCCAGATCCTGAATAATGACACAAAGATGTTTTATTAATTATAAAAACTTGACCTTAGTTTAGGCTTGTTCCCAACTAGCTCTTAAAACTTAAATTAACCTGTTTATATTAATCTGTCTTCTGCCATGTGGCTTGTCACCTCTCCTCATTGCACTGCCAACTTCCTCTGAGTCTGGCTGGCAAATCTCCTGCCTCTCATTTTTTCCCAGAGTTCCTAACTCTGCCTGGAAGTCTCACCTATCCTCTCTTGCACAGCTATTGGCCACTCAGCTCTTTATTAAACCAATCAAAAGGTGCCTTAGGCAGGTAAAGAAGGACAGAGACACATCTTCACACTTTACAAAAAAGGATTACCCCAACAGGATTTTATAACTTAAGCTAAATACATAGCTTTAATTTACTTTTTTAAAATGTGCTTGCACGTGTATGTATGTGCACTGGTGCCTGCAGAAGTCAGAAGAGAGCATCAGATCTCCTGGGACTGGAGCTACAGTTGGTTGTGATCCAGCATGTGGGCGCTTGAAATGAATCATGGGTCCTTCGCAAGTACAAGTGCTTTTAACTTCTGAGACAGCTCTCTAGCTCTAAATGCTTAACTTTAAACATAACCTCTGAACTTTTCCATGCCCCTGACTCAGAATAGTGTGTGTGTGTGTGTGTGTGTGTGTGTGTGTGTGTGTGTGTGTGTGTGTGTGTGTGTGTGACTGAAATCTATGAACAGGCTAAAAGAAACCTTAAAACAACTATCCACCACAAACATTGGAAGCGACATGGGGATATAGATTAATTACATCTGTGTACGGTTTCAAGTACTATTCTGGGTCAGTTGGGGTGAAGAAAATAACGTCTTCCCCTGTAAAACTTGTTAAAGATTTCTGTTAAAAAAATCCTTATTCCCTTCTCATTTGATGTTTACTGTGTTTGTTGTTCAATAAATACAGAACAAAGCCCTTTGTCGATGATAGACAATGGGGAGCGACAGACATCAGACACAGAAAGACAAACAACTGACAGAGAGAAGACACATGGAGAGAAGTAGAGAACTCTAATTTGGACTCTCTCCTGATCTAAACTACTCCAAGGGGAAGGCTTTATTTTTTAATTTGGTACCAACATAACTGGCTCAATTATGGACAGGTTTAGTGACAGGTGCCCATAGGATATTCAAGATGTCAGTTGGCTAATTCATGGCAAGGATTAGAGGATATGATTTGGCATGCTGTCCTACATTTCAGACTACTAAAGGATAACTGGTCCATCCAAGTGAGTCTGTGAACAGAGAAGGGTAAGAGCAGAATCTCTGATATCAAACAATTATGTTCAAGAAGGAGGCAGTGGGAGGGTTGCAAAGGTTGGTACCAGAGCACGGTCCAGAACAGTGGATCCTTCCAGTGATGTGTGTCCCATCACGTTATCACAGATGGGAAGACCAGTAAGAGCTAGGTCAAAAAAAAATTACCCCCTTTGTCTTAAATCTATGGATGCACCCAGGCTCTCTAGTAAAAGCAACCACAGAAAAATGTTTAGCTGCCTTAAGGATTTAGTAGGGCTCCAAGAGTCTGCCTCAAACTCAGCTTTAAGTGGGCCCTGCCTTAAGACTCCCAGGTGATTCTATTGAAGGAAGCCTCTGAGTAGAAGCTAGGAACCATAGGCTTGTCCTGTCACAGCCAGGACATGGGATGGATAGGTCTTAATGGCTCCCTCCAAAGTCTAGTTCTCTGGGCTTTCAGCAGTTGGCTAAGGAAGTCCTTCATGGCATCCTTTGGGCAGGTGGTCCTTCACAATATCCTTTGGGCAGATGATCCTTCACGGCATCCTTTAGGCAGGTGGTCCATCATGGCATCCTTTGGGCAAGTGGTCCTTCACAGCATCCTTTGGGCAGGTGGTTCTTCATGGCATCCTTTGTGCAGGTACTTGGGTCTATGTGGGCAGTACATACCTGGAGTCAGCATGTTCTTTACTTATAGTGTTGCTGCTATGTGTTCTGCTTCCTCCAAAACATAGAGCATGGCTTTCTAGCTAAGGAAAATATTTTCACAACTGGGATATTTAGGGCTATATTCTACCAAGATTCATGCAGCTGGTTACTTAGCAGATATACGGTGTATTCAGAGAGCAACAGCATTTGTCAAAGTCATTGGCACCTTGCTCCATGAACCTGGATCTCATCTTTCATTCCTGTCAAATTTACCTTAATGCAAACAGTTGGAATTCAGAGCCTCAGGGAAAATCCTGAGCAACATCACAGCCTAGGGTTGTGATTCTCAACATGTGACACAACCCCTTTAGGTGTTGAATGAACCTAACACAGGGATCACCGAAGGTCATTGGAAAACACAGATATTTACATTATGATTCATAACAGTAGGAAAATTATAGTTATGAAGTAGCAATAAAATAATTTTATGGTTGGGAGTCACCACAACATGAGGAACTGTATTAAAGGGTCACAATATTAGGAAGGTTGAGAATTATTGGGTTAGAGATTCTGTGGAATAGAGGCATATTTCCTGGCCGGGGTCTCAGGCTACCAGGGTGGTGGACCCCAGATTCACTCATGAACACTAGTCCATCTATTCTCATTCATTGGAAAATTCTAATGATCCCTGACTTGTTTTACAAATCTTGATTTAAAAATACTTAGACCTCACAGTGAACCTTGAAGCTTGCCTCTATACAATCTCATTGTCCAGCATCTCATCCAGTTTTGTAAATCTACCACACATCAGCAACAACAAGCATGCCTTCTTTGCTGCTGGCCAGAGTACAAACTAGCACGGCTATTATGAAAATCAGACTTTTCAAAAAAATTCAATGCAGAAATATCCTATGAGCCAACACGACCACTCCTGGGCATAGACCCAAAGCACTTCATGTCCTACAACAGAAACATTTGCGCATCCATGTTCACTGCTGCTACATTCACAACATCTGGGAAACAGAACCAGCCTAGATGTCCATCACCAGATGGCCGGGTGTCGAACATGTGCTGCGCATACATGATGGAACTTCACTCATCCATAAAGAAAATAAAATTATCATGTGTACAAGAAACCATGTGGACTTGGAAAGAATAATTCTAAGCAAGGTATCAGGGAGGACAAGAGGACACCTGTGATGTCAGAGTAGAAAGGAAACTGTGGGGGGTGCTTATAAGGTTATAAGGAATGAGGGGTGTTGGGGGAAGAAAATTTATTAAAACATTTTGTTTGAAAATTCTTTAATGATATCTAATACCTATATGATGATTTAAGGAATAAAAATACATTTAGAAAAAATACCTCTTCAGTCTAGCTTGTTGGACTCTAGGCTAAATTGTCCTTGATTAGGAATTGTTATTTTTTTCCTTCTAATAAAAAAAAAATACAGTTTTGGTTTGGTTTGGTTTTTGAGACAGGATCTCGTATATAATTCAGGCTGGCCTGGAACTTTCACTCTTGCCTCCTGAGTGCTGGAGTGACATGTCTGTTCCACTCCCCTCCCCTCCCCACCACTTGTCTGGAGGATTATGGTTTTGGTTAAAAAACTTCTTCACTGATCTTTAGGAAATCCAGATCCAATTAACCTTGAACTTCTGATATGTCTTAGTTAGGCTTCTATTGCTTTGAAGAGACACCATAACCATGGCAACTCTTATTAAGGAAAACATTTAATTGGGGCTGGCTTACAGTTTCAGAGGTTCAGTCCATTGTCATCATGGTGAGGAGCATGGAGGCACACAGGCAGACATGGTGCTGGAGAAAGAACAGGGAGTTCTGCATCTTGATTCGTAAGCAGCAGAAAGTGAACTGGCTTGAGCTTCTAAGACCTCAAAGCCCACCCCCTAGTGACACACTTCCTCCAAGAAAACCACACCTCCTAATAGTACCACTCCCTATGGACCAAGTATTCAAATGCATGACTCTGTGGGGCCATTCTTATTTAAATTGCCACGATATTGTGCCTCTTTTTCCTGAGTGCTGGGGTTAGAGGTGATGTCACCACACCCAGTTTATGCTGTGCTGGAGACTGAATGTAATTGGAGACTGAGCTTTGTTTCCCTGCTGCTCAGACCCAAATAATCACACAGAAACTATATTAATTATAACACTGTTTGGCCAATGACTTAGGTGTATTTCTAGCTAGCTCTTACATCTTAAATTAACTCATTTCTATTAATCTGTGTATCACCACGAGGCTGTGGCCTACCAGTAAGATTCCAGTGTCTTTCTCCTTTGGCAGTTACATGGCCTCTCTCTGACTCTGCCTACTGAGATTCCGATACCTCTGCCTGTCTCCCTTTAGCACATCAAGGCAGGACGAAAATGCTTAGCAGCTTCAATTTGAAAATAAATGAGGAAATGTAAGTGCGCACATTTTACATTTGACTGCCCGTCTGTTGCACAGATGATGAAGTCCTCTCCAGACCTTCTCTGCATCCATGGAGTACTGTTGGAGTACTGGTTTGCACCTTTCTCTAAAGAACGGTCTTCATGTTTACTCAGAGAAAGGAGACTTTACTCCTAAACCTCAGAGCAATTACCAATGGGCTCAGGGACTGTCACTTCTGCATCTGGCTGCAGAGAGGGGAAGCATTCTCTCTGCTGAAGTCTGTGACTCATCCCTTTATTATCAGAATTCCTTGACTCTTGACATCTTTTGGTACCAGTGACCAAAACAGATACTATATAAGAAGATACTCATGTTAGTGGAGGGAATAAATCTGAATTCGATTTGGAATTGACTGTGTTTCAGGTACCTCTGGGTCAGCCCTATATGTTCACTGGGCTATGAATAGCTGGGGTTCAGGAAAGAAACCATCTATTGGGTCAGACCAGCCTTCTCTACAAAGACAAACACTATGATGTTAGTGTTTTCCAATTTCTCTGCTATAAACATGGCCCCTGTGGCTGATTTTAGCTCACCAATGGTTTAAAAACAGCTTTTCAAGTTCCTAAATCTTTAAGAAGCCCTTTGATACAAGTCAGCTACAGCACAACCCTAGAAGCAGAGAAGAGAAATACAAACTTCAAGTCAACAATGCCAGACAAGACCCAGAAATTCTTAAAATAGAATGCCTGTGTTATGAAGGGAGACGTGGGTCAAAGGCCCGACTTCTGCATCCTTGGGTTCTCGGCATCCTGCGCCTCCTTCCTCCTTTCTCCTGGGATACACATGATTCTCCTCAGAGGATGAGAATTGCTAAGGTCCCATAGCGCTCTAAAACCAAAGCACATAGGTTAGGCTCAAAGTCAGGAAACAAAGGGTGAGAATCTAGTTCTAAAAACCCGACCCCAGGCAGCAATAATAACCACCTGCGAAAGAGCTGCCACCTCAAGGCAGTCTATGTATGTCCTACCAAGGAGGTCTACAAACAGCCAGGCTAGGGAATTAGCAGGACCTCTTGATAGTCAGAGAGCAGTTGAGCACTCTGAAAGAAGAACGCATCCCAGAAAGACAGCATGTACAGAAGGCCTCAAAGGAAGAACAATGAGGCAAAGGTCTTGCCACGTCTGCCACATAGGGACCCCAATGGAGCTAGTGGCTTTGAGCTGTCAGTTGTCTTAACTTCGTTCCTCTTAAAGACTGACTAGCTCCTCCGGCATGGATTGGCACTGCCATTGTTTTCCCATGTGGATGTGCAGCAACCCTACTGTGGAAAGGATGCTGTGGGCCTGACACTGTACTCTAGATGGTCAGATGTCCTCCTTACTATTGGTGCTCCAGCTGGTCATTCACAGCTTGTAAGCTAGGTGGAGTAAACTCCCCCTGACTCTAGTAATTGGATCAACTATGACCACCCTCATTGTGACTTCCACTCCAGCCAAGCATTTGTGGACTTCGGGTACTACTGGGCCCTGGGTTAAGCAAGCACTGAGTGTCTAACTTACATCAACTGTTATCCTAACATAACTATCATTATCAAAATCTTACCAGTTGGCCTTGCTAACCCCACTTACATTGGGAAACTGAGGCTCTAAAAAATTAAGTAAATTCTGAAAATGCAATCCTGAGGATCAGACCCTGGACCACAAGACTCCACCATGGCCAATCTGAGGACCTACACAGCAGCCAGTGTAGCTGAAGCTCCTGGATCTTTGAGCATCTTCCAAAGCAGCAGGCGCTATTACTCTGGACGTGAGCAGGTGGTCTCAGCTGAATCCTTTGTAAAGATGAATGAGGAAGAAGCAATGGAGCAAGTGACAAGAGTCTAGCAAGTGAAACTGAGTCTTGATTCTGAGGGCTTGTGCAAGGCTCTGTATAAGCAGAGCCCTCCGGTTTTCTGTGTTTGTTCTGCGCAGTGTGGGTTGTCTGTTTCACAAGGTTTCTCAAATGACCTGAGACACCCTGTTGCCTTGGGCTTCACAAGTTGATGATGGTTGATCAGAGGGTATCTTGCTTTCTTCAAGGTCAGGCTGTACTGACATCCTGATAGGTACAATAGAACTGGTCAGGAAGAACAGGGCATCATGGCTGCTAGGAGGTAGGCCCAGTTCTAGGGAAAGTTGGGTACATTAGTAATGATGGAAATGGTTGTAAGCAAAAAAGGACAAAGAGAACATATGGCTTGTGGGACACACATGAAGGGTCAGGCCCTCTTCTTGACTTTCTTGACTCCTCACTGACCTGATTGTTACCCCAGGAAATCATGGGCCCCAGGATATCCCAAAGCGACTGGAAAAATAATGACGTTAAGGCTTTCTTTTCTTCATGAGTCATGATCTCTTTCACCAGTTATCATGGGAATTTTCCTCTCCTGCTGGCAAAGTGCCAAGGAGAGAATCAAGGACAAACAGGGAGGATGCCATGGGTCACCTGGAGGGCATGATAGCAGATGAGTCAGAGGAGGCGGGTGGCTGGGCACCAGTTCACCGCCCTAATTACATTAGCACCTTGGCCCAGTTCGTGCCCAGCCTGCATGGTGGACTGAGTGAGGAAAGGCCTGATTTAATTTTAGCCAAGATGGTGCCCCCTTTCCTCGTGACAAGAGCAGCAGACTCTGGCAGAGACGCAATCTCTCCTCCCTCCCCTACAGAAAGTCATTGCTCTCAAGGACAACCCAGAACTGACCCACGGTCCATCTTTCCTAACAAGCTTATATACTTGGTTCCTAATCTTGTGGAGCATCTTGACCAGTGGCCAGCATGACCTCTGGATAGAGAGTCCATCCCATTTATATGACACCTTCCCATGTCCCTTCCTGTGTACAGCCACATCTGGCATGCTGGCACACAGCCCTAATAAGTTAGATCTCTAGGCGGGTTTGCAGTGAGAAGGGCCTCCTAGCGACACAGGGAAGTCCCTTGATCCTTTGTTACATATCCTATGGCTCTTGTTTCATGGACTCTTGAGATCAGCATCCCTTATGCAAGTCACTCTTCCCTTGTGTGCTTGAAGGAAGGAGTTTGTCTCATGTTCATTGTCAAAGTCAGGTCAAGCTCGCCTTTATTCCACATAGCAGTCCCACTTCGTGGTTCATCCACAATATCTGAAGAGAAACCCAGGAATATTCCTCTAACATAAGAGGCGTCATAAATTTGAGGTCTCATGACTCTTTGCTCTGGACGATCCCATTGGATTCAGACACAGCGGCAGGCAGATAGCAAATAACTCAGTGTTAGAACAAAGGCCATTGGGTCGTCCTCTGCTTCAGAAAACTTAAATATGGCAGGGCACGGGACTTTGAAAGCTTGGCATTTTAGTCCATTCTTTCTGTTTTCCTCCAAACACGGCAGACGAACAGTCAGTTTTCTGTTCTCTCTGCTCTCTTGTGTCTGGAAGTCTTATCTTCAAAGCTTTAGAAGAGACTATAATCACATCGAGATAAAAACAGAAACAAAAAAGCTCATGTGAGATCACAGCCGCTTTGTTGGGGGAGAAGGGAATGTTTCCTACCATCCCTTGCTACTGAAGATGTGAAGAGAACAGAACTAAGCATAGACAGCGCAATTCATTTCGCTGAAGCATAAAAATTCCTGCGTTTCCATCTGCAGAGAGAAGCTGAAGAGTTTGTTGACACTAGGTGAGTACATCATGTTCCATTGGTCGCTGTGTCCCCAAGAAATGAAACTCCCTGAAGAGCGGGCTTGGTATCCAGACCAAGATGGGGACAAGCAAAGAGGTCCTTCTTTGTCAGCCCAGGACAACCATGGGTCATGCTTACTTTCCAGGGCAATTGCTTTGAGCTATTTCCTTCCAGCATTATAGTGCTCTGGATGGCCATGTGGGAGGTGTTTGGACTACAGAGCAAATTTGTTTACATCTGATACACGATGGCAAGAGCATACCTACCAAAGACATGGGGGAAATGGTCGAAAAGTCCCATCCTTACCTACTGGGTTAGTGAGGGTTCCTAATTGTTGTGAAGAAACACCATGCCCACGGCAGCTCCTACGAGGAAAGCATCTCATTGAGGGGTGTTGCTTACAGTTTCAGAGTCTCAGTCCATTGTCATCATGGCGGGGAGCACGGCAGCGTGCAGGCAGACGTGGTGCTGGAGCTGAGAGTCCTACATCTTGCACTGGGCAGTATCCTGAGCAATGGAAACCTCAAAGCCTGCCCCCACACTGACATAGTCTCCAACAAGGCCACGCCCACTCCAACAAAGTCACACCTCCTAATAGTGCCACTCGCTATGAGATTATGCGGGCCAATTAACGTTCAAACTACCACACCTATACTGGGTCTGCAAAAGAATGGACCCGTCAATAACCAGGCACGGGTGGAGGAGGGGCTTGGGGAGCCCTACCACCCACTGCTGCTCCTCGTAGATGCAGGGAGAGGGAGCTATTGCCTTCAGCTGCACACCCACTGGTAACCCAACCCAATAGTCACACAGATGGCCCTGGTTAAATCTAACAGGTCATAAAACAAAACCCAAAGTCACGCTCTGGAGAAAGGATGGTCAAGGGATGAGGAGGGTCGATAGGAACAGGAGGAAGATAAGAGAAAATGATGGCGGGAAGTAAGCAGAGAACATTACATGCGTGTAGGAACGTGTCTAACAACAAAACTCATCAATAAAAAGGCATCCTTTTACCCGTAAGGTGGAAGCCACCAAGTGATGGCTATCGTGAGACTCATAGCACTCCCACAGCTCCGCGCTTTCCTTGCCTCCACTCCTGTCCTGCCAGTGCACGAGGGGCCTTTGAGTGCACTGAGGATCTCCATGAGATGCCATTACCACACACACCAAGACGGGAATGGGGCCCGCATTAGGCGTGTGTGCTGTCCAACTGCGTCCAACTGTGCGAGGTGGCTCTACATGTGATTCCACACAGCAGCCCCAATTGGTTCTGTTTCTCTGAAGAGCCCTGGCTCACAGGGACTTTGGGATCAGGAGGGAGAGGTGCCCAGTACCTGATGCCACAGGCTGGGTGACTTGGACTGCTTTCTCTCACAGCTCTGTAGGCTGGAAATTCAAAAGCAAGGTGTGAGTGGAGCCGGCGTCTGGAGAAGCCCATCCTGCTGATAGCCACCTGATCCTGGTATCCACAGGCTGGAAATGCAGAATCGAGGTGTGAGTGGGGCTGGCATCTGGAAAGGTTCATCCTGGCTTATATAGCTGGCCACCTGATCTTGGTACACTGCCATGATCTTTCCTTACCTTGGGTCTTACTGGAGTAGGTCCTCTCCCTAACATCTCATTTAACCTTAATCAATTGCATCCCTAAAGGCTTGTCTCCAAAGAGAGCTGAAAATTAGAGCTTCAATGCATGGGTTCAGAGAGAGCATAATTCAGTCCGTGACATAATCTAGGCTCCCATTGTGCTGAGCTGACTTCCTGTGGTCCTTCCCATACCATGAACCATACTCCTCCCTCCATATAGAACATCCTTCCCCATTCTTCTTTGCTAAGTTCACTGCTGAGTCTCTCTAGGTCCAAGAGCCCCTCCTCCAGAAAGCCTTCCTCGAGTACCTCCTCCAAGCCTAGACTGAGGGTTATTCTAAGGAGTTTCTACAATCTCTGCCTTATACTTGCACTCACATAGCCCAGATCTTTGTTCCTCCTGGTTGTTTAACATCTTGTCTCATTTTCCATTGAATTATTTTTAAAAACTATTTTATTTCTTTAAAATTGTGTGTGTGTGTGTGTATGCAGGTGTCCGTGGAGGCCAGAAGAGGAGTCAAATCCCCTGAAGAGGAGATGCAGGTGATTGTTAGCCACCTGATGTGGGTGAGGGATCCAAACTCAAGACCTCTGGAGGGACAATATGTGCTCTTACCCACAGAGTCATCTCTCTAGCCTTCTTCTGAATTCTTAGCATTTAATACTAAATCTAGTCTGGAAATGAATACTCACTAGAGGCTTCTTAAATCTATGTTGAAAAAACTAAGATGAAATACTCTATGTGTGTGGTTATAAATCCTTAAGACACTCAGAAAGTGTCATGAGGAAATGAGACCAAAATCACAACAGTGTTCACATTAAGGTTAGGTATGGTTCTCTTCATCTGGTCTCTATTGGCTGTGCGTCTGTAGTATCAATGCATAACCTTTCAATTTTAGACCTTTAAGAAGTGTGGTTTAAAGTAGATGTGTAATGCCTGGAGGATGGGGAGGAGACCTATGAGGTGCCACCTTCTAAAGACATGACCACGGCAGTCCTGAGCACGCAACAACTATGGTGACCTGAACAAGCCCTGTACACACTGGACCCTTCAACATTCCATCATGAAGGAAGGGTCCCCAAGGGCAGTTAATGGCAACCAGGGGAGGAGGCCCTCTCCATGGAAAGTTGTCCACACTCCAGTAAATAACCTCCTTCCCAGGCTTACAGAGTCAACTGTAATTAAACCCTGTGGGTCACACAAAAAATTATGAATGTAGGAGGCAAGCCAGTTGGGAAGAGCAAAAGGGTCATCAGGAGTGGGAGAAGGATGCGGGAGAATAATGAAGATGACTGTGATCATAACGCCTTGCACGCATCTATGAGATCGTCAAAGGCATTTTAAAATACCGCAACCATCGTTTTAAAAGTAGAAGTGACATACTCTTTCAGCTCTCAGCCCTAAGATGACTTATTTCAACCTACATCACAAAGGAATTGCTCTAGGAGCAATGATTCTGAAGGTGCCCCCAAGTTGCCCTTGATGCAATTTGACCTACGTGTTGTTAGTTGGGGGGAGGGGTGTGACCTCACAGGAGAGTGGTTCATTAGCGCTCTGTCAGGCTTTAGTAATGAGCACACCAGTCATCTTGGCAGGTAGGCATTATCCAGGTGGCCTGTCTGCCCCAAGGATGCAGGTGACAACGATGTCCCATTGCTTCATTGCTGGAGACAAGTTGTTTCTGGGTAGCGTTCATCAAGGTGAAGCTACCTAGCATCCTCCACATGTTCTTAGCATCCCTCAAGGCGACAGAGAATGCCAAATACCTGAGGCCATTTTCTCTGGGTCTCAAGTGTTGTTGGTTGTTAGTTGAGGATCTGGACCACACCTGGGGTCTGGGGAGAGGCACTGGTTCTGGAGCCCATGTTGGAAAAATGTGGATGATGTGATGGGTGTGTAACGGTGAGATAAGATGGTGACCAAGAAACCTAACATCCCAGGCACTCCGGATGGCACAGGTGCAATGCAGCATGCTTTACCTTCTGGAACGTTCCTACCTACCCTCTGTCTGGGCTGCAGAACCACCTCCGACTGTAAAGGCTGCAGGTGCCAGACATAAGGGGTCTCCTTCCTCAGACCCCTCCGTGGCTAGAATATGTTTGTGACTCCCCCACCCCAATTCTTGGCCAAATTTAGCCACCTCATAATGCAAAATAAATTTAGTTCATCTGTAGGAGTCCACTAAGTCTTAGTAGTTCTAACATTGTTCAAAGGGCCAAAGTCCAAAGCATGCCTTGAGACGCAAGGTAATCTCTCGACTGTAAGCTCTATAAAACAGTATGCATCCTTCCTGTTTACAATGGCATGGAGTAAACATCCCCATTCCAAAGAGAGGATACTAAGGGAACATCAGACCAAAGCAATCCCAAAGCCCAGTTGGGGAAACACAAAAATCTGCAGTTTTACATGGGTAAGCTAGGAACAAAGTTCAGCAGAATTGTACACGTGGTTCTGGGTTTACAGCAACGCAAAATGCAAAAATTATGAGGCCATGAAAGACTGCACTCAAGTTTCTGAAAGCTGCCAAAACCAGACAATATATGGCATAGTTGGATTCCCTGCAATGAGGCCCTAGAGCAGCCTATGGTTCATGACCCATTTGAGGGTTGAATGGCCCTTTCACATGGGTCACCTAAGACCATCTGCATAGCAGATATTTACATTACGATTCATAACAGTGTCAAAATTATAGTTATGAGGTAGCAATGAAAATAATTTTATGGTGGGGGATCACCACAGTGTAAGGAACTGTAGTAAGGGGTCACAACATTAGGAAGGCTGAGAGCCTCTGCCCTAGAGTCTATTGTGTAAAAAAATAGTGAAATTGAAACTGGTTTCATTGGCCACCCATGTTGGAAACTCTGGGACCATGGGACAAGTGCTGAGAAAAGCTACAGGCACAGAGTGGAACCAGCCTAAGAGAGTCTACATGTGTAGCAGGTGGCAGAACTGGCAAATGGCGTTATCTAAGCCCAGTGGAGTCCGGATGATGCCACCACAAAGCTCTCTTCTACCACTCAAGGTTGTGACTCTTTGCCCTGGTGATACAAAGAGATTATTCACAACAAGCATGATTTATCCCGTGATTCATGCCTGACCCTGCCTGGCAGAACGTTATAGCCACGGAGCTTCACTGACTCTCATTACAACCTCAAAGAGGATTTATTCATGACCCCTTTGGACTGCAAGAGGAGTTGTAGCCCACAGGTATCTTACTGCAAGGGTGGATGAATAACATGTGAAAACCAGACTCAGGGTTCAGGTCTACAAAATAGCAGGTGTTCCAGTACCATCATCCATCCCCCACATGAAGCTGGAAAAGGGAAGGTCCCTAAAGTCGTGGAGAACAATCACAAAGGCTAGACCTAGAAGTAATGTCTGGGGGAGTTCAGGGAGTGCAGTCCTTTCCACTAACTTATAAACTGACTGTCGCAGGATCTTTTGTTTCCTCCGTCTTTGGAGGCCCCATGCCTGGCACCCAAGCTCTGGGCCAATGGCTGTTACAAGGAATTCAGGAGTGTCATCCAAGCTACTCACAGCCGGCGAGAGTGACATCCCAGTGCCAGGTTGGGGCTCTGCCTGAATGCCCACCCTTGTCTCTGCTAAAACCTGAGCTTCACATATGCTCCTACAGAAGAGTCTAATCCTAAGAGTCCAATAGCCTTGACCATGAGACTATTGCCACACGGCAGGAAGCTACTGAAGTTTGGAAAGTAAATCTGAAGTTTGAGAAATTCGTACCAGGCATCTTGTCCATTGAATAAGCATTGACTTGATTTCACTGTAGAATGAGATTCTCAAGGAGCCTGTCACACCTTTGTATAGAAGTCTGTGGGGACTCTGAGGAGTAGAAGGGGCATCGCTGATCCCATGGCCCTACCCATTCAAGAATGGGTGGTTTCAGTGGATCCTTGGAATGATGGTTTGGACACTGGAGAACTGATCAGAGTAAAGTGGGCAAGTCCTGAAGCTGACTCCATTACCAACTGCTCTACCAACAAAATGTCCCAGACATGACCTCGCCTCTCTCTTGCCCCAGGGCAATTCAAGCCACCACCATCTCCCACTTGAAGGACTTTATCACTCTCCTTATGGTTCACCTCCTCCCATTTTTTTGCCTTCCTTCCATCCCTTCCTTTCACCGTCAGCACAGAGATCTTTGCAAATAGTTAAGTTGGGTTGCTGCTTTTCCTTGCTACAAATCTCTAAGTCTCCCCTTTTCCTCCCATCCCTCCCCCCATACCCACACCTTTGCAATTTAACTCCAAGCCTCTTCTCATGGTCACTGCACTAGCTCCTGGTCCCTCTATCACCTTTCCCCTGTAACCTCCTCCTCTCATTCCCAACCCTCGGGCCAAATTGCCTGTGTTTCCAGTCCCTGGAATCCATTGAGTTTTCCCTCTGCCCTCTCCTGGGGCTGGTACTGTCTCACCATGTGAACAAACATCGGTCTCAAACACCCTAGCTGTCCATTGCTAGAGCCTCCACTACAGAGATCGTCTGCTCTACTTGTTCGGTTGCATCATTATTGTACTGAAAGGTCCATGGAAGGAAAGTCCTTCCTTGGTCAACTTCATCCCTGTGTTCTAACCTAGAATAATGTTATTTCATTATGAGTACTGGGTGAGGTGATCGAGTTTTTTGGGGATTCAGCTGTATCATAGGTTTAGATGGTCTCCAAATTCATATGGTGGTGGTGGTGGTGATGGTGGTAAAAACACATATGGCAGAGAAAAAGCCCTCCCTAAACAATGTTCCTTCTTCTATTAATGTTTTGTAAACTAGATGATGCTCAGCCAACTAACTCTGCCCAGTGAGATAAGTTATAAGTCACATTTGTCTCTCTTAGGGGGTGGCAATGAAACACATAGGCGGGCTTCTCTTGTTTCTGTGGATGCTCCACGCGGCCCACTGATAAAGTGCTGGACTTCAGAGTAGCTATGAGAGGCACAGTCGTAGTCTGCTCCCTGAGTCTTGCCCTCTGGGAAGAACATAGCTCAAGGGCAAAATTTAGTTCCTTAAGTAAAGCCATGGGGACTTGGGGGCTTACATGTCACCGTGTCATAACCCAGCCTGTTCTCACTAAGGTAACAACATATACATTTTGAACCTTACTGAATTCCAAGACTTTTGCTCACATGATCTCATTTGTTCTTTTCAGTGTTACATAACATAGACATGTTTATTCTCATTTTACAGATAAGGGAACAAAGAGATATAAAAAAGAATGAACAACTTGCCCAAAACCTCTTAGACAAAATGGAAGATTCTAAAATCTGAATCTGGGCAGTCTGACCTCAGAGTTCAGGCTTCTAATCACTGAACCACACATTCGAGCAACATTCCATTTCATGCCTTCAGTTATCTCTATAGACAGATAAAGCATAAAATCCCACTGACGTGGAAGAACGCTCGCCCCGTGGTTATCAGAACATCTCTGAGATAAACCCACTTAAGGGGATGCCATCCCTACTGGTCCCTCTCTGTCTCTGAAGCACTAATTGAATGATCCTGGACGTAGTTCTCTTTTTTGGAGCCTGTCTGCCATTCTGCCCGCTTATTTTAAAATGGATGAAGCTCTCTGCTTCAGACCCAAGGCCATATTGATTCTTGAATATACGCCACTAATTGCTGAGTGCCTGCCTCTAAGAAGCAAGAACAAGGAGGGGGGAAAAGCTTGCATGTCAATATTTGTTACTAACCTTGACAAATAATCATTTGAAGTGATGGTGACTTTTTCCTCCTCTAAAGCTTTAATTACTGGCTCGCACACACTGCAATCATTTTGTTCTTGTGTGTGCTTAATAGTCTGTAATCCATTTTAATTACATTCTTTGCTTATCAAGATTAGACTTCCAGACAAGGATAGAACAAAATTTAACTTCTGCCTTTTCTCTATTTCCTTCCCCTAGTCAGTGCCTCAAAAATATTCAGGGATTTAAAACCAGCTTAAAGATAAATTTTGCTCATTGCGTTTAAGGCAAACAAACAGAACAATTCCAAAGAAGCCTTTTCCAGTCTATTGGCTCATTGACGAGAAGAGATGGACACATTTGCTTCCTCCTCTAAACTTGGACTGAGAACATGGAGAACTTTGAAAGGATATAGGTGGGAGAGAGAGCTCTTTTTTCCATCTGGGTGAATAGTGAAGATATTGTGTTAAAGTCCATTGACTCTGTGCATTTTATATTTTGTATATCTTTCCATACATGAGCTATGAGCCCATGAAAATATTATATAATTTTATATAATATAAAAATTTTGCCAAACAGGACTGGGTTCTCGGAAGTCATCTTTTTCATGAAAGGTGTGCCATAAATAGATTACAATGGGAGAGGAAATGCCCTTTTTTGTGGCCAGTAAACTTCCTCTCAGAGTTGTCAACACCGGATTTGACATTTGACCCCAGAAACACCGTGGGCCTGACTTCCTTCAGTGCCCTTCCATCTCCTAATTTGTCCCTTTGTCCTATTATTGTCTCTGGGCCATTTTGAGGCCATTTAACTTAGTCACCAGAACTTCTTTTTAGTTTTTCTTTCTAATGAGAGATTCCAGTTTTGTGCAGATATCCGATCTGCCACCCTTCCACCCCCAACCCCTCCTCATTTCTATATGGCCAATTTGGATTAGCTCCATTCCTAAAGAGAGTGAAGGTTTTGCATTGGACACACCCCTCGGTCAGACTTCAGCTGAGTCTGCATCCTCCCAGCCCTGATGCAGAGTGACTGGCAGTACAAAGAGTTGGAGCTCGGCAGCCATGTTGCCGCTGTGAGGGGAGAACTTGAAACATTTAGAACCCTTGTGGGAAGAGTGAGAACAAAACTAACCTGGTAGAAGACAAAGCTGGAAAGGACAGAACCCAAAACTCCGCGAGGATGTCTAAACCTGGATCTATGTCTGAATCCAGACCCATCCTCCTCAATTATGTCTGTCCACAAAGTTCTTTTCCTTAAGCCAATCTGAGATGCTTTCAGTGAACTTTGTTGTAACTAAAGTCCAGCTATTATGTTTTAAAGACACTCATTTGGACAACCCCCCTCCCCGTTTCATTTGCCAAAGTCCCTATAGTAACCATCAAATTAGTCCCAGATGGTTCATTAACATCAGCCAAGTGCTTTCAAAATAAAAATAAAAGGCGATATTTTGGTTTTAATTAAATCCACACAGTAAGGTTCTTCCTCCCTATAATACCACCCAACACACACACACAAACACACACACACACATACACACACACACACACAGAGAGAGAGAGAGAGAGAGAGAGAGAGAGAGAGAGAGAGAGAGAGAGAGCGCATTTATTTGAGAACTTCTACCTATATCTTAACTGAGGTCTGCCTTGGAGAAAATAGAATGACAGGTATTTCTGTCTATTTCCAAAATGAACACTGGCTCCTTGAGGGTGGGATCTTGGAGCATCCATGTTCCTTGGTCTCAGCACTGAGCCAGGCAGGAAGGGGTGATTTGCCCAACTTGGGCATTGCCTGGCTACTATCTCCAGACTGAAGAAGAAAGGCAGATACTTTCCTACACCCTGTCTAGCTGTGTGTTACTCATCAGGTTCCTGCAGAGAGAATGTCGACCAGGGCCTCCCAGGAAGTTAAGTCAGCAATAAAACTGAACAACTCTGGGACACATTACAGATCACAGTCTCCTCAGCCATGTTTTCTTCTCTTTCATTACTGCCCCACTATTTCTCATCCAACTTCACTCTCCTCCCTTTTTTTCTTCCTCTCCAGGTTCCCTGCCCTTGCCTGTAACTCTGCCGCACACATGGGAGGTACTCTGGGCCTTTTATGCCCTTTTAATGGAGCCGGAGCTGTCCTGACCCACGCACCAAGACCTGTGGCACAGCAATACTATACTGTGTGAGTGAGATTCAACAAGCAAGGACATTTAGCTATGGGAACTCAAGGCTAAAAAGAGACATATACATAAGAGTGATGGATTAGTCTGTTTCATGTGTGTGCACATTCATGTATGTGAATGTGTATGCACAGGTATTTTTGTGTATGTGGGTACAAGTGCACATATGTACATATTGAAACCAGAGAACCTCTGTCACTAAGTGTTGCTCACCTTGTTTTTCCTTTTCTTCTCTTCTCTTTCCCTCTTTCTTTCTTCTTCCTTCCATCCTTTGTTCCTTTCTTTCTTTCATTTGAGACAAGATCTCTCTGTTGTAACTGATTTCTCTCCCATCCACCAATTCCCGAATAAACATGCAGAGGCTTAATATTAATTACAAACTGTTTGGCCTATTAGCTCAGGCTTATTATTAACTAGCTCTTACAACTTAAATTAACCCATTTCTATTATTCTATATTTTACCACGAGGCCCATGGCTTTTTACTTCACATCTTACTTCTCCAGTGGCTGCTGGAGTCTCCCAGACTCCACCTTCTTTCTCCCTGTATCTCTGCTTGGATTTCCTGCCTGACTCTATTCTGCCTGGCTATTAGTCAAATCATCTTCTTTAATAACCAATGGTAATAAAACATACTCCCAGCTTATAGAGAGACATCTCACATCACTCTGTGTAGCCCTTGGCTGTTCTGGAACTCTCTATGTAGACCAGGCTATGGACCAGCTCATACTCACAAATCTCTGTCTGCTTATGCCTCCTGAGTGCTGGGATTTAAAGGCGCATGCACCACCATACCAGATCTCTTTTGAGACAGAATCTCTCACTAGCCTGGACTTAGCAAATAGCTGAGGTTGTCTGGCCAGGGAAATCCAGAGATACAACTCTCTGCCTCCCTAATGCTGGAGTTACATGCAGGTAACACCACACCTAGTTGTTTTGACATGGGTTCTGGGCACCAAACTCAGGTCCTTATGCTTGCAAGGCAAGCACTTTACTGACTGAGCTATTTCCTAAGTGTCTGTGAAGCAAATTCCCCCAAAGCTGAAGGTGTAAAACAACAATAATTTTACCATTTCTCTTGGTGGTGGTGGTCTGGGGTGGGGATAATCAGGAAATTGTTAGGAACATAGTGAAGCAGTTTGTTTCTAATCCATGATGTCAAAGGCCTCATCTGGAAAACACTGACAATGGTGGCCAGACTCCTCTGAAGGCACAGCTTTGTGAATGGCTAGGGTTGACTTTGGTTGTTGGCAGAAACCTTAATGGGACAATGGGCTGGCATACATACATATGGCTTCTTCAAGCTCTGGGCTCCCTTACCACTTGGTGAATTGGTTGTGAGGGTAAAGGGAAGAGAAGGGAGGGAGGGGAAGGGAGGGAGACAGACAGACAGACAAAAAGACTACTTTTATTTTTTAATTAAAGGTATCATCATTCTGGTAAATTCTTTGGTTCTTTGTCATCAACATCCGCAGACTTTCAAGTTCCCATTGCTTCTGAACTGGGACGCTGTCCAAGATCCATCGGAGACCACCTTGAATGTTCATTCTTCCTTCTAAACTTGCTGCTCTTTCTGGGGTCCCTCTCCTAGTTGGTGGCGCTTTGTATGTTGGCCTGGAGTCCTTCTCCCTGTGATCTATTTGCTTAGTCTTCTAGGTCTAACCATGAAATTGTCCCACATTGATCAGTTTGCCATTCTGACTGGTCTAGTTCAGCCTTGGGCCAGTCACTGGGACTCCCCAAAGCCTCTAACCTCCAAGGTCACCTTCCTCTTTATGCTTCTATGAAGGAGATCACATCCTCCCATTGCTTAGAGGCTGTGTTGACTCTAATCCAGCAAGTGTCCTGGCTCCTGCTCTGCCCAGCTTTCTTCCCCTGTTCTTGTAACAAGTCAGTGTATTAAACATGTCCCCAGGTCCCCACCTTCTCACCTTGACTTAGTTTATCTGCTTTTTACAACGATCTCTCCATATACTCCCCTGTTGTTTCAACTGGAATCGCCTTCTCAATCTCTAGGATTCCAAAGCCCCACTGCATTTTCTATAGCATTTATGCTTAGTAACTTATACAACAAGAGAAATTTGTCACCTAAATTTCCAAATAACTCATTTCATTGTAACCTAGCTAGTTTTAACCACATTTTACAAATGAGCAAACTGGACTGGGTGATAGACTCAGTTCAACCAAGGCCTGCCAACAAGAGCCAGCTGTGACAACTCTCAGGCAGTCCATGTGAAAACACAAGCCACACAGAACTGTGAGGATGGACTGTCCGGTGCTGTACCTGTCTCTTGGCAACAAAGCACAGGCCAACATCAGGGTAGACGGAGAGAAAAGCCATCAGACAGGGAAGGAGAAGTCTGATGTAGTCTTCACTAGGTCAATATTGGAGTATGTGGAGCGGCTCAGACAGAGCCCCTAATGGCAGCCCTGGGACTCTGAAACTTACTGGCACTGTTTTACTTTACTATAAGAAAGTGAGTGGGACCAAGCAGAGTAGGTGGACATTATCTCTCCTAGAGACCTAAGATGATGACATGTTCCTAGGCATGTTAATGGTATGCTGAAAACAAAAGGTTGAATAAGATATGCACTTATCCTCTGAGCCATCTCTTCCAGAGGTCCTGAGTTCAATGCCCAGCAACCACATGGTGACTCACAACCATCTATAATGAAATCTGGTGCTCCCTTCTGGTCTGGTGGCATACACGCAGACAGAACACTGTATACACAAAAAAATAAATAAATCTTTTTTTTTTAAAAAAAGATATGCACTTATTTAACCACTAAACAAAATCAAAGTGACTTCTGGTGTGGAACAATTCTGTATTCTGTCAATTATGTTTTAAATAAACGCTGATTGGCCAGTAGCCAGACAGGAAGTAGAGGCGGGGCAAAGAGAACGGGAGTATTCTGGGAAGAAGGAAGCTCTTCTCCCAGTCCTGCCCAGACCACGGAAGAAGCAAGATGTGACCTGCCCCTCTGGAAAAGGTACAGAGACATGTGGCTAACATAGATAAGAATAATGGGCTATATAAGTTATAAAAGCTAATACAAAGCCTGCGCTAATGGGCCAATCAGTTTGTAACTTATGCAGACCTCTGTGTGATTTTCTTTGGGACCTAATGACTGTGGGAACTGGGCAGGACAGAAACCCAACTAGCAGGCCCCTCATGTTACAGCCTTCCTTAGTACAAGATACCTCCTCAGAGTTCGTATGGTGGTGTATGTGGTGGACCTACAAGAGGAAGGCTTCTTAGACAGTAGCCCTCTGGATCATTCAGTTCCATGTGTTCTAAGTGTGTGTTTAGAAGCTTCAGTGGCACTCCAAGCCATGGCAATAGCACCCTGAGTGCACAGATGAAGGCTATCCTAGTTGTTCCTTTTGTTCTGAAGATTTGAGACAGGTCCAGGACACCTTACCTTAATAGATGAACAGTTATTAAAGAAATAAACACAGAAAATAATGAAGACAATTCTTAAGCAGAGGGGTCCCGTTCCATAGGGCTTAGGTCAAAATGTGGACAGTGTAGAGTCATTTAAATGACAATGTATAACTCTTCAGTAGTGATTTATTGGGTGTGACACCAAACATAATGCAACAAAGGCAAGAAATAGAAGAGTTGGTTGACATCAACATTAGAGAGTTCTAAGCATCCAAGGACATGATCAGCAGAGTGGAAAGGCAGCACACAAAATGAGAGAAAATATCTGCAAACCATACATCCAGTAGGGACTTGTCGACGGGGCACAGAAAGAACTCTCACCACTCAGTCTCAGAAAGATGAATGACCCAGTTTGAGCAATTGGCCAAAGATCCAAATGGATGCCTCCACAAGGAAGAAAGATAAATGACCAATAGTCAGGTGCTGTGGGACAATGATCTTGTACCTTGCAAAGATTTGTCACTTGTACTGGTTTAATAAAATGCAGATTGGCCAGTAGCCAGGTAGGAAGTAGAGGCAGGGTGACCAGAACAGGAGAATTTTGGGAAGAGGAAAGGCTCAGTCTACAGTTATCACCCAGATGCAGAGGAAGCAAGAGGAGACTGCCTCACTGATAAAAGGTGCCAAGCCACGTGGCTAACACAGACAAGAATTATGGATTAATTTAAGATGTAAGAGTTAGTTTATAACCAGTTTATAATTAACGTAGGACTCTGTGTGTCTTTCCTTGGGATTGAATGGCTGAGGGACCAGGCAGGACAGAAACCTTTGTCAACAGTCAGGGAGGTTCAGCATCATCTATCCACAGTGGATGAGGTATAATTCCACATCCATTGCCATATAAAGGACTAATAACAATATGAGGGGCAAGGATGTGGCAAAATGGGAGCCCTCTGGTACTGCTGGTGGTAACATAAAGTGGCACAGATACTTCAGAAAAGCCCAACAGTTGATCAAAAGGTTGGTGTTCAGTTGCCACATGTCTTCGAAACTCAGCTTTCAAGAGAAATAAAAGCATATGTTCACATTCAAATTTGTTCACAAATGCCCATTGCTTTATTGCTGGAAATAGCCCATCAACTAAGAAGTGTATAAACCAATGAGGCATATCCACTGACTTTTAAAAAAAATAAGGAAATAAAGAATTTAGAGATGCACCCTACAACAAGCATGAACTTTGGTGAGATCATGCTGTGAAAGCAACCAGTCACAATGGGCCACATTTTGTTTGATTCCACTTATACTGTAATGTCCCAAGTAGGCAGATCTGTAGCCAGCATGTAGACAAGGGGCTGCCCAAGGCTGGAGAACATGTGGGGAAGAAAAGAGAGAGGACGGCAATACAAGAATGGTACAGGGTCCATGTCATATTGGTGGAGAGGTAATGAAACATTGCCGTTCACTCTGTCAAGTAATAAATACACAGCTGTGAATTCATCAGAACCATGAAATCATATATATTAAGTGGGTGAGCTGTGTAGTGTATGAATTGTCTCAATAAAACATTTTTCTCTAACAATACAACGCTAATTTGATTCTAGGTACTCCACTACAGAACTACCAAGTATGGCCATTGGAATTAGCTTGGTCAACAAGATGAGAGCAAGTGTTTTGTCTGGAACTTCCTAGAAGCAACTGAAAGAGAATTGCCTTTTGGTCTTTTTTGTTTGTTTGTTTTTTGTTTCTATAATTAGCCTAAAACTCATATCAATGACTAGCAACTATTTAGGGACTCGAGCTGACTTTGAAGCTGGAAACCACATGCTGAAAAAGAGAAGGGGGGAAAAAAAGGAGCTTGGGTCTTAGTGCCCCTGGGGGGCCTTACTACAACATTCTTCAACTGCTTGCCTCTGTGTGCATGTGTGTGTCCCTGTGCGCATGCACATGTGCATGTGCAAAATACAAAGGTAGATGTTGGCTGTTGGAAGTCTTCCTTGATAGTTCTTCACTATTTATGTATTTATGTATGTATTTATTTATTTATTTATTTATTTATTTATTTATTGTCTCTCCCTGAACACGGAGCTCACTGTTTCAGCTAGGCAGGCTGCCCGGTGAGCTCCTGAGACCCACCGTGTTCGTCCCCAGCCAGGTTACAGGGACATGCCACCACATTCAGCTTTTACATGGTACTGGGGTTCGGGGTCTTGTGCTTGCACAGTCACCCACTAAACCATCTCCTCAGCCCCCAATGTCTTTTTGTTTACTGTTGTTGCTGTAAACAGGGCCTTGCTTTGTAGCTGGGACTGACTCAAACTTGTAGCAACCTGTCTTCCTCTGCATCCTGAGTGCTGGGTGTGTAAACGTACACCATGGCATCTGGCCTTAGACTTCTTAGATTAATGACAAACTTCTATCTTGTTTAAGTTCCTGCTATTTTTTAATTTTCTTTTAAATGGACAGCGTAATCCTCTGTAGCTAAAATTATGTTTTAGAGCCAATACCCAAAGCCCTTCCCTTTTCTCTCACAGTATGTTGGCATTCTATAGAGTAAAGACTTTTGGGTCCAAAATGAGGAAGTCATTTCATGAATTCAGAAAACAAGACTGTCTGAATTATGTGTGCAAAAAACCCTGGGAAGCCAACCCCAGAACTCAATTTAAAAAAATAATAATAATATAAAGAGTCCTTACAGAAAGAAAAAAAAGAGGATGTGATATCAATCAAGAATGGGCATTTTGCTGCGATGAGATAGCTGACAAAAAGCGACTTGGCTCACAGTTCGAGGGTATAGTCATAATGGTGATGTCATGGTGTCAGGAGCATGAGGCTCACAGGTCCATAATGGTGATGTCACGGTGTCAGGAGCAGGAGGCAGCTGCTCCCATTGTGTCAGAGGCAGTCAGGAAGCAGAGGGGGTGGAGGCTGGTGATCCGCTAGCATCCTTCCTAGCAGTCTGAGACCCAGTCCATACACTGATGACACCCACAGTTAGGGTGGGTCTTCTCAGATCAATTAACTCAACCTAGATAATCCCTCAAGGAATCCCTAGAGACTTGTCTCCTGGGCAGTTCTAGATCCTATCAAGAGATCAAGTTCTAGATCAAGTTCTAGATCCCTCAGAGAAGGGATTGTTAGATGCTGAAAAATTTGAGGAAGTTTTACTTTATTCTGTGTGGGGGAAAGCCATGGGAAACGAAGGAATCCTTGGCAAAGATTCGTCTGTACATATGCTATAGTAAGTGGTTAGATTACGGCAAGCTAAATTTCCTCAATGGGAGAAGAGACTACAAATACAGTGAACTGTTCCAGACACAGAGATTAATTCACACCCAGCACTCCTGGAGTAGAGCCCCTGAGAATCCCAAAGAAGGTGATGGGATCTAAACACATCTGTTCACACGAATGTGGAAAGCCAGGAGTTTCTCGCTAGCTAAAAGGATCCTTCTCTCAGCTTGTCACTCTCGTGGCCTTATGGGATGTCCTGGCAGATAGCTGTCATCACACGGATTTCTGGTTTGACTGTGGAAGTCCCCGAAGTCTGTGTTAACCACAGAAACTGGAAAAAGTGGATTGTTTAGCTAGAAGCTAAACTGGGCATTTTCTATTAGTGATGTCTTCCACAGACTTCAAAAATCCATATTTTGTCATCTCATCTGGTTCTTATAACTTTTTGTTAAGGTGGGTGGGGCTGAGGGGTATCCCCAGTTCTCAAAAGATACAATGCCTACACCTTGATTCTTTGGTACAGTCTAGAATAAAACACACCGCTGTCCCCTGAGCTCTTACTTATGACCACTGCCTCCCAGAGCCCTCTTCTCAGGCCAGACATTCAGCATCACCCTTAGAGACAGGACCAGGTCCACAGGGGTACAGTTAGGCCTCTGCCTCCTTATCCTCTCTGTGATGGCGCTCCACATTTCCTCTTCTCTGTCCCTAAAATGTTGGTCTGCTTCATCAGGGCCATATTGACTGTCTCCAGGTTATTCTGAATATTGAATTTATATGGTTCATGTTTGGAAAAGAAATCGTGGATCAGCTAGGTTGTAAGCATGAGTTCTAGTTTCAGCCCACTCTTGACGAGCACCCCTGGCAACCCTCCCAGCCCGTAACTCTGTTCTACTATTTCCTCACCTACACAATGTGTGCGATGCTGCTGCCTACATCTTGGGTTGTTGTGATGAACAGGTGGTGAATATGGCAGGCAAAGACATTAGCACAGAACTAAAGAATATTAGCTGAGGGATGGGAAGCAGAGGAGGAGAAAAGAGGGTGAGAGAATCCAAAAGCAGTCTTAATGTTTAAATGGCTACAGAGGACGTGAGGCAAATTCTGCACGCTGGAGCTAAGGACTGACTTATGCTCCAAATAAAGAGCATTCTGCCCTCTAGACTGTCCTCTAGCAATGGAATCTGCCGAAGGGGCTGGAGGCGGGTGAGAGACAGCACTCCTTCAGGCCTTCAAACTGACATCTCCAGCTTCAAGTGGGAATCCGGATCAGTAACTTGCCAGCGTCTTTCCAGCAAAACAAAGGAAGCTGCAAGTGAGCAACAGCCAAGTGATCTTTGAGGACTTCAGAGCTCTGGCAGGCCAGCAATGAAGAACCCATTTTAACTAAAACGCAAGTTTCCAAAGGCTATTCATACCTCCTTCAATTCAGAGTCCGCTGACACCCTCAGCAGAGTGTCCCCTGCTTGGTAAAGGGAGAAAAGGTTCTTTTTGAAGCTCAGAAAAGGTCTTCTCTTCCCTCCATTCATCAGCTGGAGTCCAAAGAGGCAGACGACGCCCTCCTCAGCAGGCTACCCTACACCAAAGTAGCCCCAGCTTTCCACACATTCAGAACCAGTACACGGCAACTCAAAGCTTCGTGTCCTAGCTGGCCACACTGCCAGATCAAAAGAAGAGGTTCCAGAGGGAAAAGAGTAAATGCAGGATCTACCAAGGACTGTCTTTCAGTTCTAGTGTCTATGAAGATGATTCCTTGATCTGGCTGCCCCCTGGGTCACTGAGAGAAGTTATTTTCCCATTTCATGTGGTCTGTTGGGACTGCGGATCACAACCATCTCAGGTCCTCCTGATCCCATGACTGGGGCCTGGCCGACCAGAGAACTGACTCCATTCTCCCGCCTCCAGTGACTGTGCCAAGACAAGAACATGGGCCTCATGCAGGACCAATAAGAGCCTTCCACGGATGCTGAGATCTCTTGAGCCCTGAGAGAGATGCTGATCTTCTTGCCTGATGGGTAATTAGGGTCCTGTAAAGATGGCAGTGCCAGGGGCCATCTTTACCCACCCAGGAAGAGAACTTCCCAGAAGGAAGTCAGAAGAGCAAAAAAGCCCATGACAGGGGCTGCCACCACTGTCTGTGCACCCGTGGGCAGCTAGAACTTAAACAGCTCAACTCTTGGACTTGTATTACAATGAAATTTCTATGACTTGCAACCCAAAAAGACCTGACTGATTAAGTTCAGACAAAGCAAAGTGTCACATCTGCCCAAGAGACGTAAGAGGTCTTTTCACAGTGTCATTCCTTACAAGGAGAATTCAGGACAGCCTGGGGCTGGGTGAACATTTGGTGAGAGGTAAATACTAAACCCAGAAAAGAGATTCTACTTTCTCGCCGTCATTCTTGCTAGCTACCTAGGATCAGAGTCACTGCAAAATTCATATTCTAGCCATGGTGGGAGCAAACTAGGTCTCTTGGCATCCTATAACTGATCTCACTTTGAAGGCATAGGCTTGCCTCCGTTCTTAAAATAAAATACCCCACACGTGTGTCAATCATGTAGCCAATTAAGAGGCCTCCGAATGACAAGCCACCGGATCATCAAGGTGCGTTAAAGACATGGAGGAAGTATCTGATAGTTGGGATAATTAGCCTGTCATCTGCTTCCTGGCCAGTTCTGCTTGCCAGAAAGAATGTGGGGGAGTCCAGGGCGATTTGAACAGGTGATTTTGGGAGTAGATACACTGAGTTCTCACCTGCTTGGCCCAGAACATGGACCATGGGGTAAAGGGGGGTGTGTGTCTGTCTGTATGTGTGTGGGTATCTGTGTACGTATGTTTGTGTGTTTGTATGTCTAAGTATGTAAATGACTGTGTGGATTGGGATGTGTGTGTGTGTGTGTGTGTGCATGTGTGTGTGTTTCTGATCTAAAGATGGCCAAGGTGAGCATCCTTCCTGCAACCATGCAACCTCATGTGTTTGTAAACCTCAGGCCCCCTTCAACAATACATCTACTTTCAAGAGGCTTTAGGCCAGTATGGTTCTCAACCTGTGAGTTGAGACCCCTTTGGGAGTCACATTTCAGAGATCCTGCATATCAGATATTTACATTATGGTTCATAACAGTAGCGAAAACAGTTATGAAGTAGCAACGCAATAATTATGTGGTTGGGGTCACCCCAACATGAGGAACTGTATTAAAGGGTAGCAGCACTGGGAAGGTTGAGAACCACTGATCTAGAGAGTTTGTCTAGCAGTTACTTCCTTGTCTTCCCTCCAGACCTGAACTTTTGAGTGTATAAATTAAGCTTCAGATTTTATTCTTCCCTAAACTCTTTTCTAGCAACAGAGATCTTCAATGAACACTGATTGCCTTCCTCATCCCCGATGTCAAGAGAATACCAATGAAAGATGCCGCTGTGCTCGCAGAGACCCAACTGAAAAGCTATGCCTAATTCATAGAGAATTGGGCCCTCCCACCCACGCCCTCCTTGGAGAAGAGGGCCCTCGGTGCTCTGCCGGAAAAACACTATAAAAATGTTTATATACACATGAGGTCCCCAAGGCAATCTATACGACACAATAAGCCTGCTGGAAGCAAACCGAGATGAAGAAAATGCTTTTTGCTGGCACCTTGTTGGAGAGATCTGCAGGGGGGTTAGAGACAATCCTTTAGCTTCCAGCTTGCTGCCTGCGATAGAATCGGCCACCTGCCCAGGACTAGGAAGCCAGCGAACACTAAGGCTCTTACACTGCAGGTGAGAGGTGCAAGCCCGGGTTGGAGGGACACAGCTTCACGTGATGGCGCATGTGGAGGCTGAGTGGTAATAGCCGCCCTCCCCCACAGCATGAGGACCTCCCTCTGTCCTGCACTGGCTATTGCCACCATAAGGAATTATCACTGTCCTAAAGGCTTGTGGCAGGTTTGTTTTCTCTCACAGTTCTAAAAGCCAGACTCTTACAGAGCTAAATCCAGCGTGTGAATGTTGGCAGAGCTATGCTCCCTAGGACAGTCTCAAGAACAGTTTGTTTCTATCCCTTTCTCCAGCTTCTTGAGCTATGTTCCTTGCTTGGTTCGTGGCCTCACCTCTACCTTCCAAGCTAGCATTATAGCAGCTTCCTTTAAAAGAATTATTTAAAAACTTTAAAGTATTATCTTTACTTTATGTATGTGGTTTTGTTCTGCTTTGTTTTTGTTGATGTTGTTTGTCTGCATGCATGTTTGTGTACCACTTGTACACCTGGTGCACATAAAGACCAGAAGAGGATGTGGGATCCCCTGGGACTGGAGTTACAAATGGCTGTAAGCTGCCATGTGGGAGCTGGGAATTGAACCTCTGTCTTCTGAAAGAGCTCTTAACCACCAAGCCACCTCTCCAGACCCAGCATCTTCCTTTGTTCTGTGCCCCCCATTTGGGCCTTTCATGGAGGCGCCTGTCAGATTTCCTTCTGTCTCAGGAGGACACTGGTGCTATCGGGCCCACATGGATAATTCACCCATTCCTTATTTTTTGAACATCTGTAAAGGTCTGTACTCTTTATCATATAGAATTAATAGGTTACTGATACTAGGATCTGGTGTCTTTAAGAGTCATCTTAAAGACTCTTAAATACAGATTGGGAAGTGACATTGTGTTTCTGGGCCCATGGAAACAGGCACACAGCCTGATAGGAAGAGCTCCGCTTAGTCCAGGAACACTTCACAATCTTTATTGGAAGTAAACTATTTTTTTTTCCTCTTGGGTTCAGCAATTTCTCCTAAGGATTCATCAGCTTAGCCCTAAGAATTCAACACAGAATTTTTTTTACAATTAGCTTTTTCCATATAATATATTTTGACCATGGTTTCCCTGTATTCTGGACAATGGTTTGAGTGCATAGTCCTCTTGTCGCCTCTTTTTTCCTGGAAGACTGTGGAAAGGTGGCTGATATTTTTAATGCCATTATTAATAGTCTCCGCTTCAGTCACGAGGTTTAAATAATTCACCAATTTAAATATCACAGTTCAGTGGTTTTTAACATAGTACCAGAATTGCACATCCATCACTACAATCACTTTCATAATAGCCCCGTGCCCATTAGCTGTCAGTCCTTGTCTTCCTTAACTGTGCCTGTTCTGTGTATGCCATACAAATGGATTCGTGAACCATATCTGCGATCTACTTATTACACTTAGCACCATCTTTTCAAGGCCCGCCCATGTTAGAGCAGGTACCAGGGCTTCACTTTGTTTTTGGCCTGGTTGATACTCTACATCTGAATGTGTGTCACTTTATTTATCCATTCATCCACTGGTTGCTGTTCTTACCTTTCTGTTGTGTAGTTATTTCCTCTGTGTTGAAACACTCCCTCCTGAAGACTTAGGAAGTAAATGAAATTTACAAGTCTCAGGAAGTAAACAAAGCTCAGTCTGCAGTCGTCACCCAGATGCAGAGGAAATAAGATGAGAAGGCCTCGCTAATAAAAGGTACCAAGCCACATGGCTAACACAGACAAGAATTATGGGCTAATATAAGTTATAAGAGTTAATAAGAAAAGCCTGAGCTACTAGGTCAATCAGTTAATAATTAATGTAGAGCTCTGTGTGTTTCTTTGGGACTGATGGGCTGCGGGACCAGGCAGGACAGAAACCTCGGTCAACACTCAGGAAGCAGAGGCAGGCGGATCTCTGTGAGTTTGAGGCCAGCCTGATCTACAAGAGCTAGTTTCAAGACAGCTAGGACTATGACACAGGGAAACTCTGTCTCGAAAAACCAAAACAAAACAAAAAAAGCTTCACAAAGCCTTTCCCCAAGGCTATATAAGCAGAAACAAATGCTGGGGGGAGGAGGCTCTCTGACCAGGGAGCTGCATACAAGTCCCACAGTCACACACGAGCTCCAGGGCCTGAGCTCTCATGAGTCATTGTCCATGCAGGCATGGGTTTCTTGGTAATGCCTTGCTCCCCTTAGTAACCCGTCACCTATATCCCTGAAAGCAATCCCAATAAACTCATTCTACACTTAGCTGTAATTCTTTCTTTGATCTCTCACCAGCACCCTAATCTGAGATGAACAGACATTTGTCCATACCGCCCTAGGAAAAAAAAAAACATCACATGATCCTTACTGGCTCACGCGTTAGTTTGGTTGCTGCACTTACAGATTGTTGCAGCTCTGTAAGAGTATTTTATAAAGCAACTACACGATCTACAGTCAGATCACCTTGAACAACTCCAGGCTCATCTCAAGTGATTGCCCCATCCGACAGGGCTGTCTGCTGTGCATGGTGGCTCTAATTTCTCCATATCCTTGTCAATGGCCATTGCTATCTTGCTTTTCTATTACAGCCATCCTACTGAGAGTAAATAGGTGTCCTTTTGTGCCTTGGATATCACTTTCCGGATGCCAGTGATGCTGATCATCTTTGCCTGTTGGCAACTGATACATCTTATTTGGGGAAATGTCTTATTCAAATCCTTTGCCATTTATAGTTGTAATAGGATTATTTATTGTTTAATTATAAGAGTTCATTATTTCGTCTAGATTGAAATGCCTTAAAGACCTGGACCGGCAGATTGTTCTTTGGTGACAGATTCCTGAGATTCAGGAGATAAGGAGACAAGTTTGGGATGGGGCGGTCTTAAACAAGCTGTATCTTATGCCAAGCAAGCTTATTAAGCAGTACAGCATCTTATATACAGCTTTTAGGGGAGAAGTGGGACTATGTCAGCAGAAAGCTATTATACAAAGAGACAAAGTAAGCAGGGAACTAATCAAGCATTACTGCAGAAAGGGAACACAGGGGATCCAGCACAGACAACACACAGCAGTCTTGGGACTGATAACAACACCCCTTAGTGGAGGAGGAGTCCAGTTCTTAGCAACCAAAAACCAAAGCTGCAACTCCCCCAAGGCCCTTTCCCTAGGCCATTACTGACTCTGCCAAGTATATTCCAGATTTTAGAGAAAAAAACTGTGTTCCTTCTCTATACATCAGGGCCGCAGGGAAAAGCTCCCAAGGCCCTGGCCCCAGGCTATTACTTACTCTGCTAAGCGTGTTCCTGGTTTAGAGAAGGATCTACGTTCTCTATAGATCTGAGCCTCAGGGAAAGCCTTGGCTCAGTACAGCCCTCAACATCTTACCTGATAAATAATGACAGTGTTTTTTTCTCCCATTCTATGGCCTGGCTTTTCCTTTTCTTAACGGTGTCCTTTGAATCACAAATGCTAATTCTGATGTGGTCCAATTTACTTCTTTTTCTGTTTATTGCTTTTGACTTTAATGTCATAATGAAGAAAGCATTTTCTTACCCAACATTATGACAATTACTTTTAGTCTAAGACTCCTAGGGTTTTCATCCTGGTGTCTAGGTTGGTTACCACTTCGAGTTAATATTTTTAAATGGTGTGAGGTAGGGGCCCAACATCATCATTGTCAGTGGATATTCAGTTGTTACAGGCGAATTGTCTCAGGACTCTTTTGACTTTTAGTTGACCACATATATGACAGTTTCTTTAGGGACCCTCTGTTCTCTTCCTCCTATAGACTTCTCTTCATGTAGACAGTAACACACTTCAATTACCCTGGCTTCTAAAATCAGAAATTAGGAGTCTTTCCACTTTGTTTTCTATCTTGAGACTATTTATTTATTCTGGGCCCCTTAATTTCCCTCTGGAATTTAGGATCTGTTTCCCAATGCCTCAAAAGAGACATTAGAGATTCAGCAGGGTGTGCACTGAATCTGTAGGTCAACTTAGTGATTATTGTCATCTGAACGATGTCAAGGCCTTCAGCACAGGGCACAGTTCCCATTAATTCTATATTTAATTTTTTCAGAAATTATTCATTGATTTCATCCTTACAAGGTTTATACTTTTAAATTTGCTCCTATTTGCTATAGTAAATAAGATTGTTTTCCTAATCCATTGCTAGTCCACAGAAATGCAGATGGTTTTTGTGTGTGGCTTGTCTACAAATGAAACATTGCTGTATTTGGGCACAGGGGAGGTTTCTTTGTTGTTCTAATGTTCTTTTGTGGATTGTTTAGGATTTTTTCTCACAAGATCATGCTGTATGCATCTTCTTCCTTAATCAAACTTATAAGTCATTCATTCACTTACCTACATGCCTCATGAAAGGATGCTGAATTTTGTCAAGTGCTTTACAATGAACTTAATGGCACCGTTTCTGAGAGCTCTTTCATTGTTCCTCTTAGGGAGAAATGCCCCTGGACCGCTTCACTCATTTTAGCTCCAGCCTCAAGCAAGGAACACCTACATGCTACCGACTTTAGAAGATCCAAAAGGAAATGGGCAGCCCCTTCCTTCACACCCCTAACTCCAGCAGAGTTCCCACTTGGGACCCAGCTGAATCACCTTCCAGTGGCTTCAACGGCTCAAGGCTGACTCCTGGCACCTTGACTGGTCAGGGTCACGCAAGCCAAGAGTTGAGTTTCGTGACAACCTGATTGCAATCTTTCTCTGTCCCTTAGGGGTTGGGGCTAGAATAGGAAAGTTTTTTTTCTCATCTTGAAGATGATTTTCCTCTTGTTTCTATTCACAGACATTTGAACCCAAGCACAGGAAATTTTCTTAGCTGTTTTGTGAAGTTTTCTGTAAGTGTGATAATTTATATGATTTTAATAATAATAATTTCATGTGATTTTCATAATTTCACCCATACAGCTAATTGAGCTTAAGTATTAAATTTCTCTTGAACCATCCAGAAAGATAAATAACATGTTCACTCCACAGCACAGACTCAATACACACACTTGACTGGTAACATCTACATTTCAACAAAATAGTAATGTGTGAGACGTGGCCTGTCATCACCGCATCCCTAACTGTTTGGAGGAAACTGAGCAGCAGGATACAATGATGCCAGCACTCAGGTAAGACAAGAAACTGAGACACACATCCTAGGTGGGCTTGGCATGCCTGGTTTCAGCTGTCCGGTGCGGCAGGAGGGTTTCAATTAATCAAATGTGGCATTGAAAGAGAAGTAGCGCTGCCATGACAACGCTCGGTCGCTACTTCCTGAGAAGAGCTGGGTTGATCCCAGAGCCTTGGCTGGTGTCTCATGTCACAATGCGGATCACTCCACACAGTATTGCCTCACTCCCTGATGCAGTTTGAAAGAGATATTGACAACGTACATCTTGATACATCCTTCGCTGACATTGTTATATACCCCTCTGCCCACCAGGATCCAATAGACAACCCTTGTCTCAGAAAGGCCAGTGGTAATGTGACAAGGCTTTTAAGCTAAGACGCTATATTCAGGCCGATGAGATGGCTCTGCAGATAAAGAAAACCACCTCTAAGCTGGGTGTCATCGAAAGGAATGGCCCTTGTCTCAAAGGAATGAGATGCAGTTTATTCCAGAGGCAAAATCATGAGAGAGCATGGCCCAGGAACCGTTCAGAGTTCCCTGAATATGATGTTTCATTGCAAGAGTGGTTTAAAGCAACAAAACCAAGACAGTTATAAGTCAAGATAATTTACCACTCCGTTGTTGGAAACATCAGAGGGGTTGCTACAGAAAGATGGGGGAGTCTCTCCTATAGGCCTGTGCTGTCTGATTATATTCTTAGCCCTTCAATAGATGGAGGCTAGTGGTATATGGTTATTTCTCTGTTAACCATAGGATGTTAGGTCAGACAAAGAGGTGGGCATGGAGTGGCTATTTAGGGGGCTAAGACTAGCCCCTAAACTACAGATAAAAGAGTAATTAGGCTCCAGACCTACAACATTCCAATCTCTCCCTATCACTAAAGTCCTAACCAGTCCATTTTTTCAAGCCCAGATCCTTCCCAGGGATTCTTGTTCACATGGGTGACCTGAGTTCAATCCCTGGAGCCTACATGGTGGATGAGAAAATAGAACGCCACAAGTTGTGTGCCAAATGTATTTGTTGTGTTGCTGCTACTGTTAACAAAGTGTCCAGTGTCCTAACTATGAATCTAGGTGCTCAGGTCAGGCAGTCCCTTGGCCGAGATTCTTCTGTAAAGTGGGTGGGATTCCCTGTTTTTGACTTATGAGGCATTTTGCACAAAGGGTACCATTATACACTCAGGTGAGATGCTCTGCTCGTGGCATTGATGGGCATGGGTGGCTCAGGAACGCCTCCAGCGAGGCAGGTTTTAATCAGGAGCCCCTGCAGGTGGCCATAACATATCAGGTGCTCTTCTCGGTTCTACTAATGTGAATGAGCAGAAGCAGAAGCCCCTCTCTGCCTCCAAGCTTGGCTCTCCACAGCACACAAGGGAGGAAGACCATCCCTATAGGTCGGGGGATGCGACTGCTCTCCCGGGGGCATCCGTGGAAAACAGGATACGGACTGCTTTCCGGGAGCATCAGCAGAAAGGCTCCCGTGTAAGGGCCATTCACGTGGACCTAGAAGAATGAATGACTCACTAAGGAGGAGAGAAACACTCTTGGAGTCTGTTTCTTTACCTGTAACTTGGAATAAAACAAAACAAAACAAACAAACGAACAAAAAAAAAACCACCACCACCAACAACAAAAACACCTTTCTTTCTCACAGTTAGCAGAATGGCCTCAGGGCCAAGGTTATAGTTCTAACATAATTTGGTTCAGTCTCACTCTTCCCTGAAAGTTTTGAGGAAAATAATAGAAATTGTATCATTAAAATAATAACAAACAACTTGAGTCAAAGTAAATTTTTAAAAATTGTCTTCAAAATGGCAATTATAGCAGAGCTCGTTTATAAGAGAAGGTATTTGGAGTGACCCTTGGCATGTTTCCTGTACTCAGCCCAAGGCAGAGGACGATCCACAGCCTAAAGAGTGTGGGAACAAAAAGGGACAAGGGAATGATTTCCAAAACCAAATCTCTGGGACCCATCCTCCAGGAAAAGGCACCTGTGTGAAGACGGAAACTAAAGAACACGGGTTCATTCCATGATGCAGGGTCTGGAATTAAACCCATGCCCTAGCACAGGCTGGGCAAGGGTGCCACTGCTGAGTTACAGCCAGGGCCCTACTGACTGTTTCTTAAAGGGGAAATCCTGGTGTGTGTAGTAAGAAGGATGTGCCACAGGGAGGGAGAGACGTTTGAATGGAGAGATCAACCCCTCAGAGGCCAAAGGCCTTGCTTTAATTGGCTGGTTATGGGCTCAAACTCACTGAAGCACAGAAAATCACAAAAGCCATAATGACTCTGACCTAAAATTCTGAGTTGAGAGTTTAACATTTAATAATGAAACATTCAAAGCCAGGCATGGTGGTGCATACCGTAAATTCTAGCACTCAGGAGGCAGAGGCAGGTAGGTCTCTGTGAGTTTGAAGCTAGCCTAGTCTACGTAGTGAGTTCCAGGACAGCCAGGGCTATGTAGGCTTTGTAGAGAGACCCTACCTCAAAAAAAGAACAAAAAAAAGAAGAAATATTCTCATAATTATAATAACAGTATTAATACATAGCATATACAATGAATATTTTAAAAAATTAAATAACAATGTTCATATATTCCCCATACTGTAATAGAGGTCAATATCATAGGCTTTGTTTTGAACCTTGAGTTTGGGGTGTCTTCTTTCTTCTTTCTTTCTAATAAGATGTTACAGATGGTGCTGAGGTTTCTCAGTTCCCCCAACCCCCATCAGCATCACTTCCCTGGAGATTGTACACTCATAGTCTCCTAAACAAAAGCTATGTTTCAGGGTGTAGGGGGGTTCCAGAGAACACTGAGACAGATTACTGTGAAATAAGTTTATTAGAAAAGTTATGAACACTGTAAACAGACAGACAGAAAGACAGTCAGTGTGGCAGGGTCTCTGGACAGAGGAATCAGAGCACCATGGCAGAAGCAGGATCTCTTTTTGATACCTTTATGAGGATGGGGGATGTTTCACACATGAGCGGGCAGTCAGTCTCTTCTGATTCCCCAAGTAGGAGGCAGGGAAGGGCATAGGGAACAGGATGTGTGGTACCAATACCCCTGTTGTGGTACATTATTTTAACTCTGTAAAGATGTGTTACATTTGTTTATGCTGCATTTGTTTAATGATGTAAGGATGTGTGTTTAATTATGTAAAGATGCTGCATCTTTTTCATCTTACCTGCCTAAGGCACCTGATTGGTCTAATAAAGAGCTGAATGGCCAATAGCTAGGTAGGAGAAAGGATACGCAGCGCTAGGAGAGAGAGGGAATAAATAGGACGAGAAATCTCAGACAGACAAAAAGGAGGAGGAGAAAATGAGGGACACATCCGAGGCAAGAAGCCAGGCAGATGCCAGCCAGACATAGAGAAGCAGTGAAAGTAAGAACTACAGAAGAAAGAAGGGTAACAAGGCCACGAGGCAAAAAGGCAGATAAAGAGAAACAGGTTAATTTGAGCTAAAAGAGCTAGCAAGAAACAAGCCTAAGCTACGCCAAGCATTCAGAACTAATAGTAAGTCTCTGTGTCATGATTTGGGAGCTGGTTGGTGGTCCAGAAAGAGTCTGGTACATACCCCATTGTTGTCAGCTCACTTCCCAAAGTGAGAGACCCTGGCCCAGGATGTCTGTCAGGTCGGGACTCAGGCTCTGTCTCAGGAGGATGCCTGTATCTGTGAGTATGCTGCGGCTGGAGACTCTGGGTCCTAGGCAGAGTCTGGACTCACGCGAGGCCCTTTGCCCTTGAAGGACTCACCACTCCATTCAAACGTCTCTCCTTTCCCGTCACAGACCACTCCTTCTCACTGCTTACTTGTCCTTTGGATTTTAGGGAACTGATCCTGGGCTGTGCCATTTTATGCCTCACACAATTTGCTTAGTATATTTCCAAGGTGCATCTCTATTGTTGGAGGTTCTTTCTTATGCTTTGGTGGGACCCCCCCGCCTTGAAACTGAGATTTGGGCCTAGTGATTCTGCCTCTAGAGATCCCCACCACCAGGGAAATCTTTCTGTATGCTTGGAAGTGGATTTGCCTGAACTTCACTGAAGAACAGGTGATGACAGTAAAATAAAAGTGTCCAGAATCATTACACTCATTTATTCCTACATACAAATCACCCAAACTTAAGGGCTTAACTCATTGGTTAGAAGTTACTCTGTTTCTGAATCTTCTATGTGGGCAGAGTCCGGCTCTGTCCCCTACAGCATCAGCTGAAGTGGTCAACAGCTAGCTCCCCCAAGTGATCTATAGTCACTTATGACCCTTTTCCACCCAAGATAATTTTACAACCCTAGGTGTATAGCTATATGAGACAGACATATAAATCAAACATTTACTGACAATAAATCATAGAGAAATTCATTTTAAAAACAATTCTTTGAGAGACATGGATATGCAGTTTCACCACTTATTAAATATGAAAGCAATTTTGCACACTGAGATGAACGTGCTTGCTTATTTTTATATAAAAAAATGAAATCTTGAAACTGCAAGATATAGAGTTTTTTCAAAGCCTTCCAAAGTTGACTGATATTTTGACTTTAGAATTATCAGTGCTAAGACTGCTGCTTCACATATGTAGTGCGTGTGGCATAGGATATGTAGGCCATCTCAGAAATTATATTCCAATCCCAAACAAAGCTTCATTTAATGGTTTTTTAATGTGACTCAAGTCAACAATTCAAAAATCAAAATTTAAAATCAAACACTCGAACACAACACAACCTAAAGACATATTAAGTTAATACTTAACCTCTTGAGGAACAATGACAGAAAAGTATTGTGCCTTTGTTTTCTGTAATTAAACCATTATGTCTTCACAGGAGAAGAAAACAGCACATGTAGAGTAAGAGGAACAACAAAACCCAAAGCACTGCTCTTCCCGCCATAGATCTGGAATAGGCCCCAAGGTCTCTGGCTGCATTCACTGGCAGTGCACGGTGTGTGGGCATGCATTGCTCCATGCTCACGTTGTATCAGCAGAACCAAGGCTGCAGTGAAGTCTCACAATGCAACACAGGTGAGCAATGCCCAGGACGCTTCATATTCATTGCGTGATTGAACTGATTTCAGGTTGTTGTGCGTTCAGAAACCTTTTATTGTTACCAAAATCTTTTGTCGCACCCACATTCAGCTATGGTTGAAGAAGCTGGAGGCTAGGGCAGTTACGTGTGTGTGTGTGTGTGTGTGTGTGTGTGTGTGTGTGTGTGTGTTTCTCCCCTGCAGCCATTTGAGTACCTCAAAACATGGCAGCAAATGTCCAGAGACAGCAAGGTAGAGGGACAGGGAGTTTTACACTCCATCTCAAAAGTTGTGTGCATTCTGTGCAGTTCCAATCCACCAACTGAACAGGCACAAATGTCACCCCAGCTTGGGAGAGGCAGCATGGAGAAAGCATCTGAAGTTCGCTTAGAAATGTTCAAAGAGAGTGCCTCGGTTACATAAGAGTGTGAGACAGAACGTATTTGGGACAGTTGCTTTTAGAAAATATAATCTGCCACTCCACTATCCAAAAACTAGGATACACACACACACACACACACACACACACACACACACACACACATACACACACACACACGTTGGATTATCTGTTGCTGTCATTTTTTTTTAAAGCTGTAAAGTGGCAAGTATCTTTTCTCCAAGCAGAAGTACAACTCCAGACAGTGAAAAAAACAGTGTGTCTAAGAGGATACCAGAGGGACTTCACATGGGTTTCTGTGTTTGATCAGATGCTATTTCTCCCAGATGCAGTGAACATCTTCCTCCCACACAGAATGACAAGGAACACAAGCACACAAGAAGATCTTAACATCTTTCTTTCTCATAAAGAGAGAGAAAAAAAACCTGGTTCTGCTATCCCAGGACTTTGATTACAGAACTCTGTGTGGTTGGGGTCGCCTGTTTGCTGTCTCTAGGCTCCTGAGCACCACTGTGAAGTTCCGTATGTCTCCTCTTCATCAGCAGCATGGTGGCTGATGGAGCACCTAGACTTGAGGAGGTTGGGTGTTCTCTGAGCGACCTTTGGTGACGTACTTCACTGTGCTTCATACCAACAAGGAGGCTTATCACAACACATGCAATGTTTTGTAAATAGCAAATGTGTTTATTCGTGGAGCCCCTTACACTTGATAAACACTTTTAAAATCATTGACTGTCAGCAACTACAAGGCGGAACAAATTCAGAAAGCTGGAAGTGACTGGCTTTATTTGTGATCGCTATCCCATGAACACCTGCACCACCCTCAGGCAGATGACACAGATCTAGGGATGTCCTGGGTGGGGAGGGGGCAGATCCTTAAGACTGGGCTGTCAATAGAAAGCTGTTGCTTCTTTCACTGTCAGACAGGTGCCAGCAGCACTCTAGATTCTGCAGAAATGGGGGCAGCTGGCTTGAGCAAGAAGTGGAAAGATCAAGGTTCTCTGATTGAATATGAATTCTCTTCCCAAATCCCCACCCTTTCCGGGTCCTGACAGTGTAAGCTCCTCGATCTGTGGAGAAGTCTCCAGGTGGAGAGGCCTCAAGGCTGCATCTTATCCTAAAGGAGAATGGCTTGGGTTTCTGCCTTTGTTGACTGGGCGACCTTGAGCAATTTCCCCCCACGGTAAGTTAAAGGTCCCTATACCTCTTTTAGCGCGGGAGTTTAGCATATGCCTAACCCGCTTTGAGTCAGGGAGCGTTTCCATAGCAACAGAGGTGCCAGGGTGTTGTTAAGTCTCCCTTTCCAGCATCCAGGACCTGGCCTACATAGGGACTTCCTGAATCTGGAAGTTCATGCCGGGACAGAGCCCCCTGGGGTGATTCTCGGAATCACCAAGCTTGGAACAGGGTGCCACATTGGGTGGCCAAAGACCCCTAAGTCAGGATGCTTCTGGCTGCTCTCACCTGTAACCATGTCTGTCTGGGCACCCTCCTCAGAGACTTCAGGTTATAATCATTTCCTCTCCTGACTCTGATGGAAACACATAGCCTGGCCGTGAGCTCTCGGGGAATTTTTGTTTGCTTTTTGTTTTGCTCATATTTTTGAGACCAGGGCGCTCAATCCACTGAGGTACACTCTAGGAACCAAACAGTTGTCTCTAACGTCAACGGTCCGTCTGCAGATGCCCTCTGCACCTCGAGATGGAAATGGCTCCACCTGAGGGCAATGCAAGAAAAACAAGATGAGGACCGGAGGAGATGCCCTCCCTGCCAAGCCAAGTTCCTAAGCCAAGCGTACTAATCAGGCTGAGCAGATAGAGATACCCCAGCGGGCGGAGCCACGGCGCTTTGATGTCGTGCAGCCACACGGTGGCGCTGCCGCACCACCCTCCGGCAGACGACAGAGGGCTAGGAATGTCCGGGGCGGGGACCAACCAGGGTACAGAGCAGGGGCCTCCACTCACACCTTGGCAGCCAGTCTAGGAATGGGGAGTGGTATCCATCTTCATGTCTTAGGACACACTCGCCACCCTGCACTTGAACCATTGGAGGTCATATAGGCAAAGGGGCCTCCTTTACTAATGGGGAAGCTGAAACGGAAAAAATTTAAGATTTCCTGGGTTTAGCTTCAATGGCGAAGCTTCTGACAAGGCAGTTCCCTGATGGGAAAAGAAGAGAGCTGTAAAGGGAAAGCCATTAAAATTTATTCCCAGTGGTTTCTAGAAACTGCCATAACCTGTGAGGTCAAAGTTAAACCATTTCACACAGAACATGGGAGGCTCAATACTGGCCCTAGAAGCAGGGCTGTGGGCATCGGAGTCTGTGGACATCCCACGACAGTCCCTTACTTCCACGCTTTCACCCATGGAAAAGAACCCATGGCGGGGGGGGGGGACGGGGGGACGGGACCCTCCTTCTTCCCCTCCTTATAGGTAGGGATGTTGGCCAGGTGGTGGTGGTGCACGCCTTTAATCCCAGCACTTGGGAGGCAGAGGCAGGCGGATCTCTGTGAGTTTGAGGCCAGCCAAGGCTACAAGAGCTAGTTCCAGGGCAGGCTTCAAAGCTACAGAGGAGCCCTGTCTCGAAAAACAAAAGCAAACAAACAAAGAAGTAGGAATCTTGAAATGCCTTTAATTTAGTTCTGATCTCAGGGAATGACTTTGGAGGTGAGGGCAGCAAGTCAGAAAAAACTCGGAACCCTAAGGCATCTGATTAGGTAATAGGATTCTTGGTTAAGTAGGTACAATGAGTAATGTCTACTGTCAACTTGACAAGATGTAGAAGCCCTAGGAGCCAGGCTTCGGAGCACACTTGCAATGGTTTGTCTTAATTATGTCAACTGGGATGGGAAGAACGGCCCCAAAGTAGGTGGCGCCATTCCTCAGCCTTGGGTCCTGGGTTGCAGAAAAAGGAGAGAGGTAGCTGAGCAGAATCATCCTACTCCTTTGCTTCCTGCCTGCAGATGCAACTTGACCAGGACCTCAAGCCCTTGCCGCCATGACTTTCCTGCCAAGATAGGCTATACCCTGAAACTGTGAGCCAAGATGGACCCTTTTCTCCCTCCCTTGAGTTATTTTTCTTGGGCATTTCATCACAGCAAGAGGAAAGTGGCTGACACAGAAGGAGAAGGGGTTTTGCAGGGAAGGAGGAAGAGGAGATGAGGACCCAAGTTCTAAACCTGAGGCACGAGACTCTAAGGCTGCTTTTCTGCAAGTGTAGACGTGTGTATATGTCTCTCCATACACTAATAGCATTGCCTACTTCATCAAGAAAAATCAGCTTGAATACTTTTTAGCGGAGAGTCTGGGGAGGACATAGAAAGCAATTTTCAAAGCTTGGGGTCTGTCATAAATTTACTTTCCTATGAATTGGGCACCATTAAAAGCTACCTTACGCATGCCCACACCCACGGGCATGTGTGCAAACACACGTCTCTCTATGCTGCACTATCCTCAGGTAACTATGGACAACATCTTGCCCTGCATTTTCTCAGAGAATTGTTAGAGTCCACACGGCCATTGTACCCTCTCTTCTTGAACCCTGTCTTTATTGCATCAAGGAGGTTGGGCTCAAACTTCATTCCTGATCACATCTCCGAGAATCCCTTGAGGGAACCTGTTGTGCTCTTGTCACCACAGACCCGGGTTTCCCATTGCTAATGTACCCAGTTCCACTCTGGAGCTCATGCCTCATGACAGTCCCACTCTCTGACCTGAACCTATACCCAAGTACCTTCTGGTGAGGGTTGGTAAGAGCCAAAGCGGGTGGGACACTCTTGCTCAACGATGCTGCTGATTGCTCAAAACTTTGCTATGGCGCTGTGCTGCTTCTAGAAGTCCTTCACTCCAGGACACTGCCCGAGTCTGTGTCTTTCTTAGCTAGGCCCTCTGACTCCTAGCTGATGTCTCTCACTCGCTGGTTCTGTCTCTCTTATGGTGTCCTTCCTTCCATCGTCCCCCACCTCTACCAGCTGCCCAGTCTTCACCTCACCAAGTGGTCCCAAGTTGTTAGCCAATGTCTGCATCCCATTGCTCTACCCTCACTCTGGGCTTTGCTCTAGAGAAGATGTTCTCAACCTGTGTGTCGTGACCCCGCCAGGGTTGCATATCCAATATTTACGTTATGAGTCATAACAGAAGCAAAATTACAGTTATGAAGTAGCAATGAAATAATGTGGTTGGGGGTCACCACAGCATGAGGAACTGTAGTAAAGAGTCACAGCATCAGGAGGGTCGAGGACCACTGCCCTTGAGCTTTTGTTTTTTTTCTTTTTTAACGCATGCCCTTTTTATCCCCCAGAGAATTGTGTCTAACATACACAAACACATAATTATACAAGGGAGCACACAGAAAGTCTTCTCTTGTCTGGCCAACTCATTAAAAAAAGAAAAGAAAAGGAAACAAGGGGATAAAAAAAGCTCCTTTTTCCTCTCCAACCACACACACAAGCCTGATCCAAGCATTCCTTTGGTGAAATCTCTGAGCATCTCTTTACTGGCCTGTGCACATCTCTGTTGCCATGGTTACGAGGCTCTTGGGGACCTGCCTCTGCCCCCTCCATTTTATATGTGTCTACCACTTGCCCACAACACCACCCCAGCTATTCATACGCAGCCACTTGGGGTACCCTGAATGGTCCCAGCTTGGCTCCTTGTCTGTGTTGCTCTTTCTCGCTTCTGTCCTCCTGCCTCTCTCTTCCTTCTGCCCACAGTGGCTGCTGATTCTCCAGCCTTGGAGCCATCTCTTGCTTCGCATGTGGACTGTCACTGTGAGGGGCTCTTACACCACTGGATGGCACTCCTTTGGGGCAAGAATAGATGCGGGGCAGTTTTGTCACCGACTGAGCACACGGGAGGCCGGCTTCCAGTGTTTGGCTAAATGGTAGAATGACTGTGTGAGATCCATCACCCATCTAGCGAGGCCGACCCTAAGGAGCAGTTTGGGGACTAAGGGAATAACAGCAGCAGACTGTGTTCAGCAAGTATGAGGCCCCGTGTGCATTTCCATGCCGGCACCACAGGAAACAAATAAGCAGGGAAATTAGCTTGGAAGGGTCAAAGAAGAGGAATGAAGGCCTCGGAAGCATCCTGAAACTGCAGATCTATAGAAGAGAAAGAACGTCAGAGAAGCAAGTCTATGGGTGGCCAAGACACCCACCCGTTGGTGTGTCTATATGTCCATCAGCCAAGGAGGGCATGTGTGCTGAGGATGAAAACCACATAGCTTTCAAGTGCTTTGGCTACACTCATGGTGTCTGCTGCCACTGCCCACTAGTGGAAAGGCTCTGATTACTACAGTGGCTCAGGTGGATGGAGCAGCCAGTCCTCCGGAGAAATCTCTTTGGGTCTAGGGCTGAAGATGGAATTCTCTGGTCTAGGACTCATTTCATGACTACTCCAAGCTGATTGGCTGCAAACAGCCATATGGTCTCCCCAAATACGGGGGTCCTAGGCAGTGCGATCTTGGCAGAAGATGGGAACTTAGGATCCTTAGGTATGGTGCTTAGGACTAATTAATTGGACACCAGGAAAGTCTGCCGTGATGGGGAAAAGAGATTCTGAAAATGAGGCGACACTAACTGCCCTTCAAACCCAACGGCCCTGACTTTAGGCTGGCCTTGAAGAGAGCAACCCCCTGCCCCATTTTAGTCACTTGTCTCACTGCTGGGAAAAAAGACATGACAAAGGCAACTTAGAGAAAGGAGGGTTTGTGTGACTCACAGTTCAAAGATACGGTCCATCAAGGTGAGGAGGTCATGGCTGGTGGAGCTTCCGTCACATTGCGTCCACAGTCAGGAAGCAGAGAGTTCTGGGTACTCGTTATCAGCTTGCTGTCTCCTTTTTTGTATTAAAAAAATATGTGTACGTGTGTGCAGTGTGCAGGCATGTGCATGTGTTTACATGTATGTGGGCGCATGCATGTGTGTAGGTGCTCATGCATCTGTACATACGAGTATTGGGTTGATATTGCATTTCTCTCCTGATTACTCTCTCATTTGAACCCATATTTGCCTAGTCTAACTGGCCAGTTCACTCACCCCACTGCACCTCCCAGAAACTGGGATTACAGAAGCCACCATGCCTGCCCAGCATTTATGTGGGTGTTGGGGATCAAAACTCTGCTCCCCATACTTACATAGCAAGTACTTTACCTACCAAGCCATCTTCCCAGCACCCCTCCCCTTTCTTTTTATTCGGTCCAGCAGTTAAGATGGGTCTTTCTAGCCCACTTAGCCTGAACTAGATGATCCCTCGCCCACGTGCCCAGAGCATGTCTCCTAGGTGATTGTGGATCCTGTCAACTGGCCATCAATATTAACTATCACAGCAGCCCCAGAGTGAACACAGGTGGAAAGAATGTGGAGAAAGGGGACACTCACTAGCCCCAGACTCTTTCCTCTCCTCTAGGTACCTTGCCTCTGTGGCTACCAAAGCCCACCCAGCCTTAATGCTCTATAAAATCCACCCATGCCAAGTACAGCCAGCAGGGACATTTGGGTTCTCTTTCCTCTAGGCATGAAATCATATTTTCCATTTTACAAAATTAAGCTTTCGGGTTGATGTCACCTCTCCATCCGGTGACAAGTCCTTTGAGTTCACAGCCAACCTAAACTCTATCCCTGAATTCCCGATTGCATGGGGCTCATCATGGGATGCAGTATTTACTGGGTCCTTCCACCCTGGAGACAAAAGCCAGCACACAAAAAGGATGGCAAAAGAGGTGAAGGGCAAGAAGCAGTCCAGTCTTGAATCTATCACAGTATCCAATAAATGTTTATGTTGAGCCAAACCATCCGGCAAGCTCCTTCCAAGGAAAATTCAATGCCTGGGAGATGAGTTATGGGGGAAAAGAAAGGAGTTGTCAATGGCCAAAGAAAAAAGGGGACTTCACTCACCACTCACACATCATTGGCTTCTCCATGCTAGGAAAGCTAGGATTGCAGAGGTACAATAGGAATAATGAGAGGCGGGGCTAAAGAAAAGGAAGGACATTTGTGTCTTTCTAGAATTGGGTGGCGACCCTCTGCCTGCTTTACTATTTTCATGGTCTGTTATTTATGGTGATGATAGCTCATAGTATCTTTTTTGTTAAAAGAGGAGAGAGAGAGAGAGAGAGAGAGAGAGAGAGAGAGAGAGAGAGAAGCAAGTCTAGAACAGGTTAATCCCATATTACAGTTCTGTACAAACCATCACCCCAATTATCAGCATGTCCACGCACATAGCTGAGTAGACCCTAAGACTTAGAGAGCAATAGAACAGGCACAATCTGAAAAGCAAGATGATCGACCTTCCCATCCCATTCCAGTTACCCAGACAACATGTTGTAGATGCAAGGGAGGACTTGGCACTTTCAGTAAAAGTGAGCTTCAAGTCCTTGAACAGTAAGCCAGACAAGCATCATGGTCATTGTCAATATACCAGAGGTGTTACCCACAGCAGAGCTAACGGGAGACTAATTACGTGTTGCCCGTGAAGTGGTCTCTAACATGACTGACGCTAAGTGAACCAAGAGCTGTGATTCTAGAGGGTTGGATTAGGATTTTCTCAGCAATGCCATGGCATCTGAAACAACACCTCTGTTTGTCTGATGACCATGTTATCATCGCTGGTTAAGTCATAGATCCACAGAGGTGACTCTGCCATTGCCCTGTGCCTCTGCACTGGCCAATATAGACATCTTTGGTCACCTGTGACCATCAGCACGTAAAACACAGCTACTGAAACCAAAGATCTGAATTTATTCTAGTGTAGGCAGTGTCTTGCTGTATAGCCCAGGCTGACCTGGAACCCGTGGTCCTCCTGTTTCAGCATCCCTCAACTGGAATTACAGGCATGCACCACTGCACAGCTTAAGAACTGGAATCATAATTAAATTGAGACATGCTATCAATATAAAACATACATCAGATTTCCAAGATTGGGGAGAGAAAAATATGCAAAATATCTTGTTAATGTTCCTCTGTTGATTAGCATTTGAAATCAGTGTCTCTAATACATTGTGTTAAGTAAAGAATCTTCTTTGAAAATAATTCTACCATCTCTTTTGACTTTTAAGAAATGTGGTTACTAGAAAAATTTAAGCTAACCTATGGATTACAGCAGATTCCGATGCACGGCTCTGAAAGCCTCGGGTGGCTCTGGGTGAGATTAGCCTCTCATACATCTCACTGACAAAGCTGCAAATTATAGCATTTGACCAAATCCTACCCAGGAAAGTTCGCACAAAGTTGGCATTTCAAGTTAGGCATGTTTAATTTTTGTTTCTCGATATTTGCTTTTTTGCTTTTCCTCCCAAACTTACGACTACAAACAAAATAAAAAGCGGCATTTAAAAAATGTTGTCTGTGCGCACTGGGACTAGAACTCAGAGGCCTCAAGCATGCTGATCATGTGTTCCACCTCCAAGAAACACTCCCAGCCCCTGAAGCATCTTATTTATTCCATAAACTGATCTCCAAACCTAAATACATTGCACTGTATTTTACACACACACACACACCACACACACACACACACACACACACACACACACACACGCACACACACACCCCTACGGGGACCAGCATTTTCCCATGTGTAAAGAGACATGCCTGATTGCTAGATTAAGCAACAGAAATTAATTATTACAGTAATTACTCGGCCACTAAATGTTTGAATGCTAGACCCGACATAGCTGTCCTGGGAGCCACCTTCAGCTTCCGAATATATTAGCTCTGACAAGGCAGCTCGAGCAATGTATTCCTAAGCTGCTTTCTTGGGCTGCACTGTGCCTATGAGAGCCAGGCACATCTGTTGTGACTGAGGGAGGAGACAATACACCTCGTGACACAGCGAAACTAATACTCTGACTTCCCGCACCCAGCTCTCCAGGCTTGAAATCAGATGTCTGAGGAAAAAACCTTCAGCCTTCAGGGTGGCCACTTAGCGGAGGTGGACAGGTGCCCAGCTGGGTGATGGTTGAAACTAGAAAATAGCAGGTAGGGAGGGCTCAAACTCACACCACTGATTTTGAAACAAGGCAGCTGCCAATCAAGAATCCCAAATCTGGTGAAAGTCATGCTAAGGGAATTACGAGCTGTCCTGCCTGAGTGATGTAAGTCAACACCTTTGGATTTCTCTCCTCATCAGATCTTGGGTCTGTGAGTCCCCCAGGGTCCAGCTCTGCTTTCTTTCCACAAGACAGACTCTATTCATGGTGAAGACAGGCCTCCCTTCAGGAACACTTTCACCTCAGGACCAAGGACTTACAAAGGTGACTACGCCATGGGCCTTGTCTAGCAAAAGGTCCCCTGCTTGATCCTCATGTCTCCTGTGTTCCTATTGCCAGGCTGGGTCTTCCCTTGGGATGCTCAAACTGGTCCTAGGGTCACAGGAACAAAACCATGAGGCAAAAACCTTTATATAATCATTCTTTGTGCACCTTGAGGTGCAGTCCGAGCTCAAGCCATGGAGGTTTCTGCAGAGTTTTGCATTCATATTTCATGAATCCCCCTCCCCCCAGCTAAATCAGATGGTGACATATGGGGTCACCAGGTGACTCACCCTGTCATAAGCCTTTGGTTCTTGCTTTAGAACCCATCAGTCCCACTCAGGAAAAGGCCAGACTGTAAGTCAGAAACTGTAAGTCAGAAACAGACGTCTGAAAGGAGGGCGTGTTCCTTCCGAAGCTTCCCCACTATGGGTCAAGGTGAAAACTCCTTCCTTTCTCTGATCAGCCAGACCTCCAGGCAAGCCCAGAATCATTTACCCCAAATGAGTCCTGTGTCCCTTAAAGCAGATCAGTGTCTATTAATAAAGAGCAATTACTAATAATGGAAGCAGCATCTGGTACTCCAAGGTTCTGGGTTAAACATTTTAGGATGTTATTTTATTTAATCCTTTCCTAGTCATTTCAAATCTATTTCTTGAGTGACTCTGAATTGACAGGATGCTTCCGTTTCATTGTAAAACCATGGAGCCATTATAGGAAGATACGTAGGGCCTGGTCACCTTTACCAACTGTGTCGGTAGCTGTGGCAGAAATGGAAAGCATCCCTCTCTGCTGTCTTCTGATTGGGAGGGCTCTTTCTACCAGCAAGAGCAGGCAAGGGTCAGGAGAGCTTGCGCTGAAGTATGGGGACCGAGGTAGGGGAGTGTTCCTGGCCTTTCACACTTCACACAAACAGTTGTGAGGCACGGGTCATACTGTTCCTCAAGACACTCCCTCGGGAGTCAGGGGTGCATGGCTTGATAGCCCCTCTGTGGAGTTTGTTCTTTGTACGCCTCTTGCTGTTTCCCTCTTACTTCCTGAATTGTCACGACCCCACGCTACCCCACCCCACCCCACAAATCACACCCTTGCCTCATGAGGTTCTTTCTTCAGCTGACATGAAACTGCACTGTGACCACATCTTACAGATGCAGACGCCAGCAAGTTGCCTTGAAGCATGACTGTCCTATGTGGCAGAGCCAGGACTCCTGTCTGTTTCCTTGGTCCTAGAGCACCTGGTGGGGTAGGGACCTGCAGGGTGCTATGGGAATGTGGTGTGGGCACCTCTCCCAGAGAGCTGTCCTCTGTGGTGACTGGAAATAGGCTGTTCTGCCTCTAAATTACAGTCCTTGACGACAGAAGGTATTTTACTAAGTCCTGTGTTCTTCATGCCCATCAGCACAACTCTGGATGGGCCTCAGTGAGAGAATGGAGCCCATGTTCCCTAATAAGGTCAAGAAAGAAACCAACACAGATACTGCAGACTCGGACTGGGGCATTAGGGAGATTATACCAGGAGCCCCTGCCCATGTGTGCACATACATGTGTGCAGGTGTGCACATGCATATGGAGTCCCGAGGACAGCTGTGCATACATATGTGCAGGTGTGTGCATGCGTGTGGAGTCCAAAGGACAAGTCGGTGTCATTCCTTAGGAATTGTTCACCTTGTTTTTTGAGGCAGGGTCTCTCATGACCCTGGAGCTTGCAGACTAGACTAGGATGATGGGCCAGGGAGCCCCAGGGATTTGCCAGTCTCCACCCCCTTGAGGCCGAGATTATAAATGCATGCCATCTCGTCCATTTGGTTTTTCACATGTGTTTCGGGGTTCAAACTCGGGTCTTCATGCTGGCAAGGCAAGCATTTTGCCCTTTGAGCCATTTCTCCAGCCCTGTGGCTGAGGTTTGGAACCTGTCTAACCCTAAGGTTAATCTTTGCAGGACCTTGCAAGGCTTTCGGTCTTTCCAGCACTCACTTCCTAACCGTCCCTCCCCAAAAGGAGCTGGTAGCGCAGATCCCTAAACAGACGTCAGGGAGCCCAAAACCAATATTATTTCCCTTGTGTCGCAACTGACTCAGGAGGTAGCAATTTACATGGCCAATTAGTGGGTAAAACTCTTTGGAGTCTTCCTTATAAACAGAAATAAGCTTTGGGAAACTGTTTGGCACGTCAACTTTCTTAGATTTCAGATGGTCCCGTGGCAAAGCAGCACGCTGTTTGGCAACTAGGTAACTGCAGCTGGCAAGGATGGCTCAAAGTCACCACAAAAGTACAAAAAGGCAGCCTACTTTTTATATGGTTTTCCCAGCGACATGAATAGAGGCTTGAAGTCTAACTTCCTCCCCTCTGACCTAGTCAGTTCTTGGTTAGATTTTTCTTCTTTTTAAATTACATTTTGGGAAGTAGGATTCTGGGCACTTATTTCTGGTAGTCTTGGAAATGCAAACCTGAGATCCCTGGGAAACGGAGCTGTGACCTCATTCCACTCTCCCGCTCCCTGCTCTGGTCAGTGTGGCTGTCTCTCACCTCTCCGTTGTTGGGGAAGACCACATCCACAGGCTCTAGATCTTCCAGTGTGGTTGGCAAGTAGTAAAAGCCATCTTTAATTTTTAAAGGCTCCTTCCACCCACCCATTCATCCATCCATGCCTCCCACTCTCCCATTTATTAATTTGACTAGAATCTGCTCTGTGCTAGCAAGTGTACTAGAGCTGTGGGAAGTCCTTAAGTCAGTGTGGCAAATAAAGTTCTGGATCTCTCTCGAGACTTCTAAGCCAGCAGGGAAGAGCTGATGTGCAAATCATTTTTACAAATTTCTAGTTATGATGGCATTATGGACCTTAAGGAGAGTCTAAACTGCTATGTGAGGTCCCTAAAGATGTGGCATCCAAGCAGCGAGATGATGTCAGCCAAGTAAAAAAGGAAAGGAAAGAGAGATTCAGGCCTCAGGGCCTTCTTGAGGGTCTGGGGCGGGAGCACTCCCTCTGAAGTACAATGCAGCTAGATGAGGCAAGGGGTGTGGGAGTGGAGAGGGATTAGCTGGAGAAGCGATGGGTGCTCTGGGGGGATTTAAGAGAAGGGGTGTGTCTGTAGGGAGAGCACACCGATGCTGACTATTGCTTGGAGAGGGGACTCCAGATATCAGGAGAGACTGAAGGGCTAGGCAGAAGGGAAGATGTCAAGAAGTCAGAATGGCCAACTGTGGTGGCTAATGCCTAGAATCCCAGCACTTAGGGAGGAGGATTGCTGTGAGTTTGAAGGCAGCCTGCCTTACATTGTGAATTCCAGGCTAGCCAGGGCTACACAGCGAGACCCTGTCTGTCACGACCCCTCACTACTGCAGAGGCCCATGTGCCTTCTACCTCTAGGAAGAGGTGACAAGGACTAGACCAAAAGAAATGGCACAGAAGACAAGCAGAAAGGTTCTGCATGCATTGGTGAGGGGCACATATTGAGATTCAGGTGCTTTGTGGCCACCTGCATGGGTCATCCTCAGGATGTGATGGACAGTCTTAGAGACAAGCTAGGCTTCAGTGGCTCCTCCCCCATGACCTGTGGCTGCATGAAAATCGACAACATCAGAAGGAGACCATTCTCCCCTAGAGCCACCTCTCCCTCTTCCATCCCTGTGTTCATGATGTGCAAGCCAGGACCTTGTCCTCCAGCCATCTCTTCTGGGTTGAGCCACCAGCAAGAGTCTAGACTTAGAAACGTTTTGGACAGTCCCTCCCCTTTCTGCATATACTCAGAGCATCTACTAGCTCCCTGGGCACCTAGGCACACTCATTTAGTCCTCATATGGAGCCATAACTGGGTCTTAGGAGTGGAGAGATGCACACATATTCTCACCTCCATTCTGCTTTGCTCCCACATCAGCCTTCTGGTCTGTCATAGCGTTCTGCAAAGTAAGGAGGGGAATAAGTTCCTTGGACCCCAGGAAACTTGAGGATCTGGAAGAAGCCACTCCATCAGTTTAGGCCAACACCACCGAAGGGATATTTTTCTTATATACACCACACCCTTTTTATTTCCTTGCTTGGTTGCCATGTATACCAGTACTCATCTGTTCTATGCTCACAGCAGACATTATTAATCAACGACCATACTTTCTCTCAAACTGAGCCTTCAGGAACACTCTAAATTCAGTACTGTAGGCTTCACACCTCACTAAGGTTGGTACAGAACCCGGGATGTATTTGCCAGCTTGTGCTCGACTACAATCAAGCAAGCCAACCTGGGAAGAGTGTGTAAGTGCCTTTCTGGGAGGCAACCTTCCTACTTACTCTCAGAAGGTCATTTTCAGTTCTTATTAGTGTTTGCATGGTGCCTGGCACCCACCTCACATCTCAGGGCCCCTGTGTTAGCTTCTGGCAACTGTGTTTTCTTGTACTCTCTTTTGGGTCTTCTTTTGGGGGCCAGAAAAAGACAGGAAGAGACAGAAGTACGAGATGATCTGGATCCAAGAAACCAGCTTTTCAGAGTTTCGACTTCCAGGTTTGTCTTCTGGGGAGTCATTACCCCAGGGTGTCTCTTACTCAAGAGAGACAATGGCACAACTTAACAACTGTAGCAAACAAACCGGCTTGGACTTTAATGGTGTCTGTTTACAGTCATTGGGACTCTGCACTTGTTCCCTTCTAGAAGGATCGTTCTTCAGCCCTTGATGAGCTTGGGGTATTCCGACTACTTGGTTTAGATTACAAGCAGAAGGAAGTATAGGAGAGAACTCAAGAAGAGCATAACTGGGTGAGAGTGGAGCGGAGAGCCGGACGTAAGTATGGTTTTTACTCCCTGCCCCAGTAAAAGGAATGGGACTGCCCTATCTTCAGCCGCCCGAAACTCTCAGGTACTCAACTTGCAATGCTTTGACTGTCATGAACACTAGGGGGCGCAAACAGGCTTGTTTTCCAGGACGGGCCCCAAGAAATCCTCAGCAACCAAGAGGGAGAGTGTCAGGAGCCAGGATCCCTCTGAAAAGTGCTGAGGGTAGACAGATGTTTGGGGATGGGGGTCTAAAAAGGAGGAAAACATTCTTAGTAACTGCTCGAAGCTGTTTTCTGGGTTTGTTTTCAGAACAGCCTTGGAACTCGGAGCTGGGCCTAAAGGGCAAATTATGTAAGGACCCGGGGCTGCTCCTGGGCTGGGTTGGCAGGCTCTCAGCCTCAGGGTGAGTCAACACCTGGGAACTGGTGGCCCAGGGCGGCTCTTTCAAGCTGGCTATACCACTACACTGAGGCCACTGTTTCACCCATTCCTGAGACAGGCAGGCAGGAGCTAACCATGTCCCTGGCTAGTACCACCCTGGGTCTATGGAAAAAGGCTCTAGGAAGAAGGGCTGCGCTCTCGGGCCCCAAATTGCAAGAACTCTCTCACCAAACAGATCTGTGCACCAGTGACCTACTTTTTCCGTGCAGTAGACAGAAGCCAGCCCGGGAGTACACAGCCTTCCTTTCCAATCAGCTCCTCCAAAGCCTTCAACAGTGGCCTTGTTGTCCCAGGCTAGGGAACTACGGGTGGGGACCATACTTTCCCAGCCTATGGAAGGGAAATGAGCGGAGGAAATCCGCACAAGATCTTTACTGCCAAATATTTCTTTCCCTAGGAAGACAGTACATTCAAACCACTGAGTGGAGATTGGAGGTAGGCCAGCCATAAACCATCCTAATGAACACTGATAGAGAGCTACAATTATTGTTGACTTCAGAGCACAAACAAGAACTTTAGACAGTGATTCCTATCAGCCGGTGAGGCCGGGCACAGATACCAGGCTCTGTTTTTGCCGTTGCTTAGCAATGGAAAAATGAACTGTTCGTGCCTCTTATCACTGGAGGTGGAGGTGGGACAATGAACTTTATTGGACTGAATAGGTATAAAATTAGTTTATTCTTTCTCACTTGGAGAAGGCAATTGGCAGCAAAGAGAATGTCTTGGATGAGGGGCCCTGCAGGGGTTGCGGGAGGAAGGTGGTTTTCCTTCTCTTTAACTCAGCTGATCCTGACTGGCCTTGGGTTTTCTTCCACAGATAAAAGTTTGAATTTTGACTGGGAGTGTTCCTCCAAAGTTGTCATTAGAGAAAATACCAACAATTACAAACCCAGAGTAGGGTAGAAATGAGGTCAAGGAGAATGAAGTCTTAGAAGCAAAAAGGTTAGGGATACCCTAAAACCCACTAATCAGGATAAATGATTGAATGCAATGTTTTAAACATAGACACCTTTAGGGTCTGTGGTTGGCACTGGATTAGACCATGTGTGTTGATTTGCAGGTAAAAGGCATCATTGCAGAAAAATCAAAATTGGTACCCCCCCCAAAAAATTCACAGTGAATGAAATAAAAAAAAAATGTAAAGCCATTTCTGCCCCTTTGGCTGCAGGCTCCAATGTGGTATGTGATTGTCCCGTCTCTTACACACGTACAGCACAGAAGGGGCCCCAGCTGCCCTTTCTGCAACAGCGTGTGATGGTGTCTGCCTGAAGGTCTTGTCGCTGGGCAGAGGGGTTGACTCCTTCCGTGGGGAGGGTCTCTATCTGCAGTCCTTGTGCTGGCCTTTCCTGAGACTGCAGCCAGGTAAGTGGCTTTGGTAACAGAAACCTACCGACACTTTCTGGGCAGTGACAGTGAAAAGACCTTAGTCTCTGCTAACAGACAAGGTCAGCTGGAAATCGCCAGACACGCTGTTCCTAAAACACCAGGCTGGGTCCAGGGTTGGCAGCTGATGGCAAAACCATCCCCTCTGTACTCTTTCTGAACAAGGACTCTCTGTGGAGCTGGGGCAGACCTCCAACTCACCATCTTCCAGCTCCAACCTTCTGAATGCTGGAATTATAGGTGTGGGCAACCACTCCTGAGTGTTCCTTTTCTCACCCGCATTCATGGTAACTTGAGAAGTTTCAGATGGAATCACATGGAATTACTAATAGAAATTTCTTTTAAAACTAAAAACCCAACACACATGGTTGAATTCAACGCATGCCAAGTACACTAGGGTAAATGATGAGCCCTAAAGATGTCCACATCATCCTTCCTAGAACACATAAGATCTTGCAGATAAGATTAAAGATTCTAAGGTCTAAATCCTGGGCTATCCAGGGTAGCCCAATTGTTGACAAAGGTCCTTACGGAAAAAGAAGGCTATTGTTACAATGGAGGCAGAGAAAGAACTGAAGACACTGGGCTACTGGCTTTAAAACTAGAATGAGGAGGCATGAGCCAAGGACTGTAGCAGTCTCCAAACCCAGGACTTCAGAAAGGCGTTTGCTCAGGGAGCTTCCACAACAAAGGCATTCCTTCTAGCATCCTGACTAAGAGAAAGTGCTTAGGACTCTGACTTCCGGAACAGCAAGAGACGCAATCTATGACGTTCTAAGGCATGGACGTTGAGCTAATTTGCTCCGGCAGGAGTAGGAATAGGCACTAAGAGACCAGTATTGCTCATGTCTCCGGAGAAGTAGATGAAAGCCGAGGCTGCTCTCTCTTCCCCATTCTTAACCTCTGCTTGGCGGGCCTTTTCTACCAACATGTATACATGTTCTCATATGTATAATGCATTAAGGAATAAAAGCAACAACTCCCTCCTAACATTCACTTACGATGAAAAAAAAAATTCTGGTGGACTAGGGATACAAGGAAAATTTCTTTAATCCAACGTGAGATCTCTCCCAACTGTGCATAATAAACACCATATTTAAAGGCTTAAAAATTTTTAAGAATCCTTGCTTTCATTTACTATTGCATTGGAGGTACTCCTTATGCAATAAAATCGGGAAAAAATGAAATCAAAAGTACGGGGGTAGGATCTACATTAATTGCTTTTCTTGGCTCTGTGACAAAATACTCTGACAAATGCGACTTAAAGGGGATAGTTTGTGGGTCTTAAAGGGGAGGGTTTACGGGACTCATTTCAAGAATAAAATCCACTGTGGCAAGGATGCCAGAGTGGCAAGAGCCTGAGGCAGCTGGCCACACGGTATTTGTCAGGAGGCAGAGGGAAGTGAGTGCCAGGGCCCAGTTTGCTTTCTTCTTTCTATACCATCCAGAGCCCAAGTTCAGGGAGCAATACTGCCCTTCTTAACTCTGGGTCCCCCACCTCGGGGAACCTACTCAAGACACTCCCTCACAGGCATACCTCCAGACTCACCTAACTGAAGCAATCCCTTGATGGTTCCCAGAGACTTGTCTCCTAGATGAAGCCTGTCAAGTAGGCAATCAACACTGATGGTCAGAAAAGCAAAGAGGCAAAGTAGACAGGATAAAAAAGTAACTGGTTTAGGAAGGCTGAGGCAGAAGAACAATATTATCAAATGAGTGATTTCCTATATATTGACAAAAAGCTATAAAATATAATTTAAAACACAATTTTTCAACTGTAATTCTATAAAATGATGGCAGGGAGATTATGATGGGAAAAAACTCTAAAGGTAGCTCTGTGATTATTACGAGCAGCCTCCTCCTCCTACATAGCTCTAACAATTAATAAATAAAATTTTCATGGAAAATTATAGCATTTATTAAAAAGTATTGATAAATGGCCTATAGATCCAATACAGTTCCAACCAACATCCCAATAAACTTATTCATGGGATTCGTTAAGCGGTTATTTAAGATAATTTTTTTTGAATGCCAAGGGCCAGAAGATGCTCAGTGTGTGTCTGGGGCCTGTTCTCCTGTCTCTGTGGAGGTGGTCAGTCCTCTGCCACAAACACACTCTGCCAGATCATCAGGCAGACCAAGAAGCATCCCAGCTTGAGTCCTTCCTCTCGTCATACTTATCGGAGCAGGAGGTGCTGGAGCAGCACTCGACATAATGTGCCTGGCGTTGTACAATCCAGATGTCAGCTGGGACAGGAAGAATAACCCAGCGCTTGGAACAAAGTGGGTCCTGATGAACAGGTTCTACCCAGTATACATGGGCTGCAGTAAACTAAAGAAAGATGGCCCCCGACGTCTAAACTACCAAGTTCTCTACAGAGCTGCTTGTGGCCAAGGTCTTTTAAAAGACGTCCACACAGTTCTCCACCTAACCAGGAAACACTTCTCCTCCGAATGCATGAAATCAGGTTGATTTGGGGGATTTTTTTTTGCACTGATCAATAAACCTCTGAAACTTGGAGGAAAAAAAAAAGCCAAGGGCCAAGGGGAGCCAACAAAAGCAAGGAGACTTGCCTGTTAGATATTTCACAGTCAGAGTAGTTAGGAAAACATGTTGTTTATGCAGATCAATAACCAGATCAATAGAGTATAAGATGGAGCCCAGGGATACATGGACCCATTCTCTAGAAGCCTGAATGGTTGAATGCCGAGATAATAAATCAAAGAGGGAGGTGTTTGAAATATGTGCATAACATATATTCACCAGGAGTCTTTGTCCGACTCAAGCTACTATCTAAGAGAATAGAAAACCTGTGGTATAGTCTCAAAGTATAATATTCTGCAGCTGTGAAAAAATAGAGGAGTTACACCTATACCCATTTGCAGGTTTCATCTATAGAAATCAAATGTCAAGGAAAGCATTATTGTCCTTCTATTAGCATTTATATGAAGTTCAAACAACAGGTAAATGGGAAGACCTCCAGTTTTGCATCTAAGGATCTTGAAATAATATGTCAATGTAATGACAAGGGGGAAACAAACTAGAGACACTCTGAACAGTGATCTCTTCTGTTGCAGTTGGAGTGGAGGCCCAAGGCAAACTGTTATTCCCATCAACCCTACAGCAGGTCAAAGAAGACCTTCCATAGGAACCAGTGTTGGGTACACTATAAATGGACACCAAAAGGAAAACCATAACATATTAAGAGATAAAAAAAAAACAGTTTGAAGAAACGAAACAGAAGTCAGACCTGGTCTAAAACAGCTATTGTCAATAGCTAAGATCATGAGTGGGTAAGTAGAAAGTTTAAAAAACGGATGGCATTATGAGCAGAGTGCTGGGAATCCTAAGGGTTAAAGGACTAGTAGAGAGGAAAGCCGCTGTAACATAAACAAAGAATGTCTTTAACCGGGTTTGTTCATAGACTAGACATGGCTGAAGAAAGAATTTCTGGGCTTGAGTGTGGCCAGCCTCCCATATCAATGGCTCTGTGTCCATAGATTCAACCAGCCGTGGACTGAACCTACTGGAGAAAATTGCATCTGTACTGAAATGCAAAGACTTTTGTTTTAGTCATTAGTCCTTAAACGATGTTACATACTATTATTTGCATTGTTTTTATGCTATTGTAAGTACCACCCAGAGAGGACTTAATAACCGAGTGAACTGGTTATATGCAAATAGAAAGCATCTGTAGATGATGATTTCCATAAGAAGTCCTGGAATGTTTCTCTGATTTCTTTCTCAGCACACTTATCATCTGTGTAAAGAAGGGCTACTGATTTTTTGAGTTAATCTTGTATCCTGCTATGTTACTGGAGGTGTTTATGAGTTGTAGAAGTTTCTTGGTAGAATTTTTGGTGTCGCTTATGTAAACCATCATATCATTGGCAAATAGTGAGAGTTTGACTTCTTCTTTTCCGATTTGTATCATCTTGATCTCCTTTTGTTGTCTTATTGCCCCAGCTAGAACCCCAAGTACTATATTGAATAGATATGGAGAGAGTGGACAACCTGGACTTGCTCCTGATTTCAGTGTTATCACTTTGAGTTTTTCTCCATTTAGTTTGATGTTAGCTGTTGGTTTACTGTATATTTCCCTTATTAAGTTTAGGTATGTTCCTTGTATCCCTACTCTCTTCAAAATCTTTATCATGAAGGGATGTTGCATTTTGTTGAAGGCTTTTTCAGCATCTAATGAGATGATCATGTGGTTTTTTTTTCAGCTTATTTATATGGTGGATTACATTGACAGATTTTCCTATGTTGAACCATCCCTGCATCTCTGGGATGAAGCCTACTTGGTCATGGTGGATGATTTTTCTGATGTGCTCTTGGATTCTGTTAACCAGTATTTTACTGAGTTATTTTTGCATAATGTTCATGAGTGAGATTGATCTGTAATTTTTTCTTCGTAATGTCTTTGTGTGGTTTGGGTATCAGGGTAATTGTAGACTTATAAAAAGAGTTTGGCAATGTTCCTTCTGTTTCTATTGTGTGGAACAATTTGAAGAGTATTGGTATTAATTCTTCCTTGAAAATCTTGTAGAATTCTGTGCTGAAACCATCTGGTCCTGTCCTTTTTCTGGTTAGGAGACTTTTGATGTCTGTTTCTATTTCTTTAGCAGTTATAGGTCATTTAATTTGTTTATCTGATCTTGATTTAACTTTGGTAAGTGATATTTATCCAGAAAGCTATCCATTTCCTTTAAGTTTCCCAATTTTGTGGAGTACAGGTTTTTGAAGTATGACCTAATGATTCTCTGCATTTCATCCATGTCTGTTGTTATGTCCCCTTTTCATTTCTAATTTTGTTAATTTGGATATTCTCTGTCTGCCTTTTGGTTAGTTTGAATAAAGGTTTGTCTATTTTGTTAACCAAACAAGTGAAAGACCTGTATGACAAGAAATTTAAGTCTTTGAAGAAAGAAATTGAAGAAGACACCAGAATATGGAAAGATCTTCCATGCTTTTGGATAGGTAGAATTAACAAAGTAAAAATGGCAATCTTACCAAAGGAAATCTACAGATTCAATGCAATGCCCATCAAAATCCCAGCAAAATTCTTCACAAGCATTGAAAGAACAATACTCAACTTCATATGGAAAAGCCAAAAACCCAGGATAGCCAAAACAATCCTGAATAATAAAGGAATTTCTGGAGGCATCACAATTCCTGACTTCAAACTCTACCACAGAGCTACAGTACTGAAAACAGCCTGGTATTGACATAAAAACAGACAAGAGGACAAATGGAACCGAATAGAAGACCCGGATATTAATCCACACACCTTCAAACACCTGATTTTTGACAAGGAAGCTGAAAATATCAAATGGAAAAAAAGAAAGCATATTCAACAAATGGTGCTGGCATAACTGGATATCAACATGAAGAAGAATGAAAATAGATCCTTATCTATCACCATGCACAAAACTCAAGTCCAAATGGATCAAAGACCTCAACATAAAGCTAGCCACACTGAACCTTGTAGAAGAGAAAGTAGGAAATACACTTGAACGCATTGGCACAGGGAACCACTTCCTAAATAGAACCCCAGCAGCACAGACACTGAGAGAAACAATTAATAAATGGGACCTCCTGAAACTGAAAAGAGTCTGTAAAGCAAAGGACACAGTCAACAAGATAAAATAACAGCCTACAGAATGGGAAAAGATCTTCACTAACCCCACAGATATAGGTCTGATCTCCAAAATATACAAAGAACTCAAATAATTAGTCACCAAAAGAACACATAATCCAATAAAAAAAAATGGAGTACAGACCTAAACAGAGAACTCTCAACAGAGGAATCTAAAATGGCTGAAAGACACTTAAGGAAATGTTCAACATCCTTAGCATCCAGAGAAATGCAAATCAAAATAACTCGGAGATTCCATCTTATACCTATAAGAATGGCCAAGATCAAAAATACTAATTATCCTGGAGAGGATGTGGGGTAAAGGGAATACTCCTCCATTGCTGGTGGGAGTGCAAACTGGTACAGCAACTTTGGAAATCAGTATGGTGATTTCTCAGAAAATTAGGAAACAACCTACCTCAAGACCCAACAATACCACTTTTGGGTATACAACCAAAGGATGCTCAATCATACCACAAGGACATGTGTTCAATTATATTCATAGCAGCATTATTTGTCATAGCTAGAACTTGGAAACAACCTAAATGCCTCTTGACTGAAGAATGGATAAAGAAGATGTGGTACTCTGGGATTGTGATTTGTGGGCTGATTTTCTTTGCTTTATGTTTAAAAACCATTTATGAGTGAGTACATATGATAAGTGTCTTTCTGGATCTGGGTTCCCTCACTCAATATGATGTTTTCTAACTCCATCCATTTGCCTGCAAATTTCAAGATATCATTTTTTTTCTGCTGTGTAGTACTCCATTGTGTAAATGTACCATATTTTCCTTATCCATTCTTCCGTTGAGGAACATTTAGGTTGTTTTCAGGTTCTGGATATGACAAACAGTGCTGCTATGAACATAGTTGAGCACATGTCCTTGTGACATGATTGAGCATCCTTTGGATATGTACTCAAAAGTGGTATTAGACAACAATGAGGACCCTAAGAGAGACATACATGGATCTAATCTACATGGAAAGTAGAAAAAGATAAGATCTCCTGAGTAAATTGGGAGCATGGGAACCATGGGAGAGAGTAGAAGGGGAGGGGAGCAAAATCAATTTTAAAAAGAGAAAAAGTAATACAGAAACAAATAGAGAAATAATTTTAAAAAATTCTTCTACCTGTAAAAATATGATGTGGTACATTTACACAATGGAGTACTACATAGCAGAAAAAAATAGTGACATCTTGAAATTTTCAGGCAAATGGATGGATCTAGAAAACATCATATTGAGTGAGGTAACCCAGACCCAGAAAGGCAAATATAATATGTACTCACTCATAAGTGGCCTTTAGACATAAAGCAAAGAAAAACCAGACTACAATTCACAATCCCAGAGAACCTAGACAACAAAGAGGACCCTAAAAGAGACATAGATGCATCTAATCCACTTAGTAAGTATAAAAAGACAAGATCTCCTGAGTAAATTGGGAGTGTGGGGATCATGGGAGAGAGCAGAAGAGGAGGTTAGAGGAAGGGAGAGGAGCAGAGAAAACTGTATAGCTCAATAAAAACAATTAAAAAAAAAAGAAGTCCTGGAATGTACTTCATAGTTACCATAAAACATCTACATAGCCATAGAAATCTCAAAAACTGAAAACAAAACAAAACAAAATAAGCAAGCATGCAAACATACAAAAAAAAAGAACAAAATTCCAAGAACTGTGGGTAACTAAGAAGTGTGTAACACAGATATAATAGGAGCTGCAGACAAATCAGGACTCTCAGCAAAAATCAGGCAGAATAAATGCCAACTCAAAGCAAAAGAAACAGCCAAAGCTGTAAAAGCTCTCTCCAGTGACATAAGCTTCTCAATTTCCAACTATAGAAAGTCAATGGTAAGAACATATCCTAGAGGAAAACAGGAAAAACTACACTTAACTTACAGTTTCAAAATTCCATGGCGATTAAGCAAGATGGGGCGCCAAAAGGAAATGTCAAAAATAAGATGCAGCTAATGTAATGAAAATGGAAACAGACTTTATCAAACATTTGAGTAGTAAAAGCAGAGCTTATATGGAATTTTGCACTTAGTGGATATATTAGGAAGGAAGAAAGATGTAAAAATCAATAACTTGTACTTCCACCTTTAGAAATTAGAAAGAGGAGAACAAATTAAATTTTAAGTATGCAGAAGAAAAGAAAAACAAGAAAGAAATTAGCATAGAACTCAATAGAGAAAATAAATGACTCCAAATGTGTGCTCTCTGAAAAGAGCCATAAAATTAACCAGCCTCCAGCCAGTTTAACTAAGAAAAAGAGACTGCGCACAATTTTCTTACATCAGAATTGAAAAATGACATCACTACAGATCCCACAGACATTGAACGGATAGCAGGACAATAATGTAAGTAATTCTGCACCAATAAAATTTATAAATAGGTTAACTGGACTAATTCCTTAAACAATACAGTCTGTCAGAATCACACGGAAAGAAACAAGTCATTTAATAAGGCTTATTTAAACAGTTGAATTACCATGGTTCAAAACAGATTGAGCCAAGCCCAAATGACTCATTTGCAAATTCTATAAAACACTTGAGGAGGAAATTATGCCAGTTTTTCTTTTACTATATCTCTCAATATAGAAGCAGAGGGACCACTTCCAAACTAGATTTGTAATTTTAGCATCACCTTAATACCAAAACAAAACCAAGACATTATCAAAAAAGAAAAGGATACACCAATAGCGCCCATGAACACAGATTCAAAATCTTCAACTAAATATTAACAAGTTCAATCTAACATCACTTTAAAAGAATAACATGTCACAACCAAATGAAACTTAGATCCTGAGTCTCCAAGGCTGGTTGGACATAAAATTCATTACTGTAGTCCATCACATTAGCATATCAAAAAGGATAAATCACTTGATAATGTTGATAGATTCAGACAAGGTGAGGGCTGGAGAAATGACTCAATGTTGAAGAGCAGTTCTGCTCCTCCAGAGGACCAGAGTTTGGTTCCTAGCACCCATGTTGGGCAATTCGCAACTGCCTGTGACTCCAGCTCCTTGGAATCCAATGCCTTCTTCTAGACTTGGCAGGCACTTACACACGTCTCACACACACACATTTGAAATAAGCATTTGACAAAATCCAACACTGCTCATAGTGGTAACTCAGTAAATTAGAAGCAGAGTGCTGTTGTTGGAGGCCACTTGTTTGTCTCGGCTGCACAGACTCCCAGAAATAATCACAGAGAAACTATATTATTTACAACACTGCTTGGCCTATTAACTTATGCATATTTCTAGCTTACTCTTATATCTTAAATTAACCCATTTCTATTATTTTATATTTTACACGAGGCTCATGGCCTTTCAGCAAGGTTCCAGGTGGTAGCTCTGCATCGTTCTCCCTGGGCAGCTACATGACTTCTCCTGACTCTACCTTCTTTCTCCCAGCATTCAGTTTAGTTCCCCCCCAAGCCCACCTAGCTCTATACTGCCCTATCACAGGCCAATGCAGATTCTTTATTCTTTAACCAATAAAAGCAACACATAGACTTCTGGACTTCCCACACCAGAGTGCTTTCTTTACTTCATCAGAACAGCTACAAAAAAATGTACAGGTACTAACAGCATCATTCTCAATGCTGAAAAACCAGAAACTTTCTCACAAGATTACGGGTACTCCTTCATATCCCTCCTTTTAAATGTCATACTGAAAGTCCTGTCAGATTCAGGGAGACTAGGAAAGAAAATAAAGGGCACCGTGATGGGGAAGGAAGGAAGAAATAGACAGGTCTTTAGTCATTGATGACTTCATTGTCTATGTAGAAAATTCAAAGGGATTGGAAAACAAAAAGTAAAAACCTTCCAGGAACTAACAAGTGACTACAGTAGGTGGCAGGACACAAAGTTAATACAAGAATTAACTGTCCTTCTGTATATCAGCAATGAACAAGTGCAATCTGACCTTTAAATTATGATGCCAAATCAGTTGTTGCTACACACACACACACACACACACACACACACACACACACACACACAAATTTCTGTGTATGAATCTAACAAAATATGTATAAGGCCTTTATGAAGAAATCTATAAAACTCCAATGAATGAAATTTTACAAGTGAACTAACTGGAACAATAGCAAGTGCTGATGGATAGGAACATTCAGTCTTGCCAAGGTATCATATCTTCCCAACTCGAGCCATGCAGTCACTGTAATTCCCATCAAATTCCCAGCAAGCAATTTCTAGACACCAACAAGTTATTCTAAAAGTTTTCATGTGTTCAGCTATGTTCATAGCAATTTTATTCATAATAGCCAGAACTTGGAAACAACCTAGATGTCCCTCAACCAAACAATGGATAAAGAAAATGTGGTACATTTACACAATGGATTATTACATAGCAATAATATAAGGAAATTTGAAATTTTCAATTGAATGGAACTAGAAAAAATCATCCTGAGTGGGTAACCAGGACCCAGAAAGACCCACATGGTCTGTATATTATATCTATATCCATTCATAAGTGGATATTAGAAAGTGAAGGATAACCTTGCTACAATACACAGCCCCAGAGAGACTAGGTAAGAGGGAGGGACCAGAGGGGACTCATAGATCTCCCTGGGAAGGAGAAATATAAGGGAATCCTGCTGAAAGGAGAGAAGAAGGATCATATGAACCAGAGGGGTCATCACAAGATCATCACAAGAAAACCCATAGACTAACTTGGCTCATAGGAACTCACTGAGTCTGAACCAACAACCAGGGAAGTTGGATGGAACTGACAATTGTGTAGTTTGGGCTACTTGTGGGACTCCTAACAATGTGAGCAGGGGCTATCCCCAATGCTTAGGCTTGCCCTTGAGATCCCATTCCTTGTACTGGGTTGCCTTGACCAGCCTTAAAACAAGGGGAGGTGCTTAGTCTTACCACAACTTAACATGCCTTGCTTTGTTGATATCCATGGGAGGTCTGCTCTTTCTGAACAGAAACAGAGGAGGAGTGGATTGAGGTGAGGGGCAGAGGGGAGGTGAGGGAAGGGAAGGGGAGGAGAAGAGGGAGGGGCAACTGGGGTCGGGATGTAAAATAAATAAATAAGTTAAATTAAATGTTAAAAGATGTTTACACGGAGAGACAAAGGACCCAGAATAGTTACCAACACAATCCTGAAGTGTGAAAAGAGTGAAGTTGGAGGACTGACATTACCTTGTTTCAAGGCTTAGAGAGCTATGGTGATTAGAACAGTGACAGTGGCCAAATCAATAACTAGAAAAGACCTTTGGGGGCCTTTACCTCAGTTCATGGGCCCATGCCTGTTCTCAGAAGTACTTCCCTTTCATGATAAACTACTTCTATTTCCATTTCTAAAAAATAATAAAACAAATATACAGATAAATAGATCAATAAATCAAGGGCACAGGATAGAATCCCCAGAAAATGATTCACTTCATTATAATTAACCAGTCCTTTACAACAGTAAGGACAACAAAATGGAGGAAGAATACTCTTTACAAACTGGCCCTTGAATAATGGGACATTGGAAGATAAACAGAGTCTAGACACAGACTTGACTCTATCCTTTATGAAAATTAATTCAAAATGGGCCACAGATTAAAACACAAAAGTGAAAAACTACAAAATCTTAGTATGCTGGTGAGTTTTATATCAACCTGACACAAGCTTTGATCATCTGAGAGGAGGGAACTTCAACTGAGAAATGCCTTCACAAGACCAGGTTGTAAGCAGACAGACTTATAGGACTTAATTAGTTTCTTAGTTAGTGATTAATGAAGGATGGCCCAGGCAACTGTGGGTGGGGACTGGTGGTCCTGAGATCTATGAGAAAGCACACTGAGCAAGTCATGAAGAGCAAACCATCAAGCAGTGCTCCTCCATGGCTTCTGCATCAGCTTCTACCTCCAGGTTCCTTCTGGTTTGAGTCCTCCCTTGGTTCTCCTCAGTGAACCATGATTCAGGATATACAAGCCAAATAAACCCTTGTCTCCCCAGGTTGCTTTGGTCATGGCGTTTTATGACAGTATGAGGAACCCTAAGATGCCTTGGATGGATAAAATGCAGATAACCTTGGTTGGGTGCTAATGTTTCAGGAACAAATCAAAGGCATGATCCAACAAAGAAAGAACTGGTACATTGGGCTTCATTAAAACTAAAAACTTTTCCTGTGAGAGTTACTGTCAGGGTAATGATAGCACAAGTCACAAATGAGAAGAAAGCATTTTGCAAAAGACATGTCTGATAAAGGACTGTCAAGCCACCTGCAAAGAAAATGTATAATTCAAGTAGAAGAATGCAAAGGACCCAATTAAAAAGGGCCACACAACCAAAACAGCTCATCAGAGAAGATATTTAGATATAAGACACCACACATCAGATCTCATCAGGGAATCACAAGGGAAAAACACCCAAGACACAGCTCTGTTAGACAGGCCAAGGGCAAAACACTAACAATCCCAATGCCACAGGATGTATGGAGGTATGGGAGTCGCTGGTGAAATGGCAGCATTGGAGTAGGCGTGGTCTTGTTGGAGGAAGTGTGTCACTGTGGGGGTGGGCTTTGAAGTCATATGTGCTCAAGCCACTCCCAGTAAGACAGTTCAGTTCCTGTTGCTTACAAGATGTAGAACCCTCAGCTCCTTCTTCAGCACCATGTCTACCTGCACACTGCCGTGTCCCGCCATGATGAGACTGGACTAAGCCTCTGGAAATGTAAGCCACGCCAATGAAAGGATTTTCCTTTATAAGAGTTGCTGTGGTCATGGTGTTTCTTCACAGAAACAGAAACCCTAAGACACTGAGCATCCAAACACAGGCCTATGAGGGGCATTTAAGATTCAAACTGTACTGGTCATGATGGTGTATGCCTTTAACCCTAGCACTCTGGAGGCTAAGACATCTTGATCTATCTAGCAAATTCCAAGCCATCCAGGGCTACATAGTGAGACCCTGTCTCAAAGCAAACAAATAGACAAACAAAGATTATAATCATAGCATCACTTCCTTGATTTATAATTAGGAAACAGGGGCTTTGATACTTAGTAGAGGCCTGTAACAGGTATCCAGAAGTGATGGGGATGCTTGATTGTTTTGTTTTCTCTTACACGAATGAAATACTGCCATATCTGTGGACCAGCAACTATTTCATTCACAGAAAAGATGATAATAAACAAAAGTTAAAGCATAACAAACAAGCATAGGTCAGAAAACAGTCTCTTTGAGAATAAGTCTGAGTTCATAATAAATCTTGTTCTATTTTTGCAGAGCAAAAATCAGTATCATAAAGAAGTCAATTGTCCAATAACTTGCATATTTAATAATTACAGTAGTGAACCCTGGCTCATTTGCACCTTTCAGTCCTTGGAGAGGCTTCTCCTGCAAGGGACACAAAGAGTCGGCCAGACTCTTGTCACCTTCCCTTCCCTACACTAACTTCGGCTTGTAATATATTCTTCTAGGGCAAGGGTATGTGAGTTGGTTCAACCCATGCACCCAACTTGTATAATTAACACCAGGCACATTATGGTGCTTAATAAATATGTGTCCTTATCTAAGCTCCCAACCAAAAGAGGTGGGCCATCGTGCTCTCTGTTTGCATGAGTAACCCAGGGCTCGGGAAAGCCTGCTGACTTTCCAATAGTCAGCCACCTGGGGATCTGCTCCAAGATGGCAGAAGGACTCCTGAGCAGAACGGCAATGCCAAGTGCTCTTGGTGGTAATGGGTTTCCCTCTCCAGATTCCACTGAGAAACTGTCTCCCAAAGTAGCACTTCAGAACTCTGCAGGCTGGAGGTCGGGGGAATAAATTCCCCAAGCTCTCTCATTTCTCCTGGGTTCTTCCCCATGCTTCTCAGAATCAAGGAGCATCTGCTAGGCTCCCGTGGTGAGGCTCGGACAGTGTGGGGTAGGATTATCACACGGACCACCTCATCCATTCTTCATAGAGATGGTGTCAGGATGCTGCCCCGCAGTGTGGTGGGGAAGCAGGGGGCGGGGCTTCAGTCGGCCCTTGTTCAGTACTGCTCACAGACCCAACTAGAAACGTGGCTCTCCATCAGTGGATGGGTGTTTAACAGGAAATCTGGAAACATGACCCAGGGCCTATCTTTTTAGGATTTTCTGTTATATTTTAAATTGCACTCACGTGTGTGTGCACGCGCACGTGCACATGAAGGCAGATGTCCTCGGAGGTCAGTGGTATCAGATCTCCCTGAAGTTGAAGCTAAAGCTGTCTAAGGTGGGTGCTAGGAATAGAACCCAGACCCCTCTGCAAGAGCTGCACCCGCTTGTAACTGCTGAGCCCTCTCTCCAGCCCCGACATATAAAATATTAACAACAACAAAATTCAACTAAGCATCTAACCACACCATTTACTGGCCCAGTTCATCACTTCTTTACATCAGCCTAAGAGCCCACGTTTGTAATCCCAGGAAACCTTTCGGCCGCAGGCAAACTGCCTCGGCTGTTTATCTTCATTTATGAGATGTCAGCGCTATCTTAGTTTTCTGTTGCTGTAACAAGATACCTTGGGCTGGATACTTTATAAAAGGAAGCAGTTTATTAAACACCCATGCTGGAGATACAGGAGTGTGGCGTAGGTGTCTCTCTGGCTTCCTGGTGACGGCCTCAGGAGGAATAGAGGAAGAAGTGGGAAAGGGGGATGTGAACAGAGATCTTGTGGCAAGAGACAGTGGGGGGTGGCTGGGCTGACCTTACAGAAGCCATTCTTAGCACAGCTAACTCACTTTGGTGAGAAGCATTAATTCTCTCATGATGGTGGAGTCCCCATGAGTCATTTTCTCCTAAAAAATGTCACCACTTCTCAGCTCTGCCACACTGAGGACCAAACCCTAAGTTTTGGTGGGGACATACCATAATACTCATCTCCTTTCTTGGGAATCTTGGGAAGGACCACAACATTCTTTGTGTACAAAGAACGGACTGGAACACATTGTATATTATGCCCACCTCTTTCATAATAACAACCAAAGCAATAACACTACTAAAGCTGACATCCATAGAGGCCACCCACTTGACTTTTAGGTCCTTATCCACTATTCACCTTTCCAGAGAACCCCCTTTCCCTAGTCATTTTAGTTAAAAATAGCTCATGGGGCTAATGAGATAGCTCAGGCAGTAAAAACGCTTGCTACGCAAGCATAAGGATCTTAGTTCAATGCCCAGAACTTACATGTAAAATCCAGATGTGCTAACGTCTATCTGTAATCCCAGCATTGGGAGAGTGGAGTCATGTGGATCTCTAGGACTCTAGACCCTGTCTAGCCAAATTGACAAGTTCTAGGCCACTGAAAGATCCTGTCTCTAGAAAATGAGGTGGGTTGTACTTGAGGAATGACATCTGAGATTGACCTCTGGCCTTCATATGTGTGCGTGTGAGGTACACAAGCGTGCGCACACACACACACACACACACACACACACACACACACACACACGCCCCACAGCTTACAGTCTCTGTTCTCCTTTCCCTCTATTCCTTATTGAACCCTTATTCCTCGCAGCACTAATCTCTACCTAAGCCCATTTTATATTCACACAACGATAGTAATTCGTATCATAACAATGACAAGAATAATACATGTATTATTATTTATTGGTTTTTCAAGACAGGGTCTCTCTGTGTATCCCTGGCTGTTCTGGAACTCACTGTGTAGACCAGACTGATCTTAAAATTATAAACCCACCTGCCTCTGGTTCCAGAGTGCTGGGATTAGACATGTGTGCCACCACCTCTGGCTAGATGTTTTCTCTTTCTTTCTTTCTTTCTTTCTTTCTTTCTTTCTTTCTTTCTTTCTTTCTCTTTTTAAAAGTTATTTCTATTTTATTATTTTCTGTTTACCGGTATTTTGCCTGCATGTATGTCTGTGTACCACATGCACGCAGGACCCACTGAGGTCAAAAGAGGAAACTGGATCCCCCGGAACTGGAATGAGCTGTCTGTCATGTGAGTGTTGGGTAATGGAAGCTGAGATCTCTGGAAGAGCAGCCAGGGTTGTTAATCACCAAGCCATCCCTCCAGCACATCCTGCCTTCATGACAGACCATGGTTAGGATGGGGGAAGCCGAATTAACCCTTTCCTCTCCAAGTGGCTTTTAGACATGGTGTTTCATCATATCAACAGAAGGACAACTAGGACAACAGAGTAGCCTAAAGCATGTCTTCTCCCAGAGTCATGGAAGAGTCATGGAAGAGTCCTAAAGCATGTCTTCTCCCAGAATCATGGAAGCCAGGACTCCAAGAGGAAGGTCAGCAGGGCACACTGACAGTGCGAGGAGAGGCTCCCTTCCACGCCTTGCCATAGCTTCTTATACCTCACCCAAAGGCCCAGGTGCCGAACAAAGGCCTGGTCCTCAGGCTGTGGTGCTGTTGGGAGGCACTAGAACCTTTAGTGACTAGGACTTAGTGGAAGGGAGGAAGGTCAGTGGACTGCCGTTGAAAGGAACACTGGAGTCTTATGTAGACCTTTTTCTTTCTTAGGTTGATTTTCTCGAGCATTTTGTCATAGCAACAGAAAACTGGTTAGTATGCTCAGCTCCTAGCTGCTGTCTCTTCAGTTTTTCCTCTTTCCCCATGTGTCTGTCTGTGGCTCTGTGTCTAAATCTCTTCCTTGGTGTGAGACACAAGCCATCGAATGAATGGCTCACCTTAATCCTGCGTGGCCTCATCTTAACTAAATGGGTCCACATAGGGTCAGGGCCCAAGGTTCTGGTGGACATGAGTTCGGGGCTACACTTCACCCCACCACAGACACTAAAGCGGGAAGAACAATGCTCTCAAGGTCGCAGAGTAAGGGGAAGAGTGGGACTCAAGCTCAGGCTTGCTCTGCTTGAAGCATGGTCTATTACCTTCCTTCACTGCCTCTCAGTTGTCTCCATTTGTGGAATTGAATCAGAGTTTTATTGCCTCCAAATTGCTAGGCACAAGCATCCTAACAGCATTTCGGGGGCCAGGGCCCTGGAAATCTCATTTCTGCTGCTCCAGGTCCTCCAGGGACCAACATTTTTCACACTCTTTTCGATCACTGGGACTGACTGTCTAATGCCAGCCCATGGCGAAGTGGTACCCAACCCATGGCTGAGTAGTACCATTCTTGCATCCTTCTCCAAGAACCTGGCCTCTCTCTCTCACATTCCAAAATTTCAGCAATGCCATATTGTCAATGTGTAAATGTTTAACAGGCAAGTTGGAAAGAGTGCAGAAGTCTCAGTACAAAAACTAAAGTCCAAAAAAATCAAACAAATCCACTCACCTAACCCTAGCCTGCCCACCTCTTGTATCAAGCCAGTTCAGTATTTCCTTCCATTGGCCTAAAACCTTGAGTCCTATTATGATTTATGGATTATGCTAGTCCATTTTGTTACTGTGAGTACATGTGTGTGCATGTGTTCATGTGCACCTGTGTGTATTTTCCTTCTCCAAGAAAGATTCTACACGGCTTAGGATAACAACCATCCCTTGCTCTAGGGAATGTGACCAATATCTGTCACCACTAGAACACTTATGTCACTGGGGCATCCTCCCTCTGCTGGTTGCTAAAGCCTTGGCCAGCTAAAAGCCAGTTTGCCACTTGCTGGTCCCCAGGCAGCCCCTTGCAGGCTTTGACAGGTTTTCCTTCCACCTGGAACTCTCTTGTCTTGTGGACTTTGAATGGTTCATTCTTTTCAGATCTCAGCTCACATGAGCAGAGCATCTCTGACCATTCCACCAAGAAATCACATCCCCAAAGCCCACCACCAGCATCATCCCCTTAACCTCCCCATCAATGTCTCCTGATGTCCCCAAAGCCAACCACCAGCCTTGCCTGCTTGGCCTCCTCATTGGTGCCACCTGAGTTGCCAAAAACTGATGTGTCTTCTTTCTGTCCCCTTTGCTAGAATTCATGCTCCAAGAGGGAAAGAATTTGGGGGTGTTTTGCCACCCATGGTCTTCCCAGTAGGTTGACTAGGAACTGGTATATACCAAGAGCCCTGCCAGCACTTGTGAAAATACGTGGTCTCTAAAGCTTGACCAGTAAGATTCAAGATTCAGATCACTATCTCTGCCTGTGCTTCCAAAAAAGCAAATGACAAGCTTTCTCTTCATGCTATTGCTTTTCTTGTCTTACTTAGCCAATGCTGCCTTGAGGTTTTATGCAAAGGAGTCACTTGGCCCAGGAAGAAACTTTTGATATTAACATTTACAAGGAGTCTCAATATTTGTAGTACATGCCTCTCCACCCAACATGGTTCAGAGTCTAAAATTTCCTTGGGAAAAAGTATGCATATTTAAAACATTTGCATGTGGGCTGGAGAGATGGCTCAGTGGTTAATAGCATTGCCTGCTCTTCCAGAGGTCCTGAGTTCAATTCCCAGCAACGACATGGTAGCTCACAACCATCTGTAATGAAGTCTGGTGCCCTCTTCTGGCCTGAAGGCATATACACAGACAGAATATTGTATACATAATAGATAAATAAATATAAAAAGAAAAAAACATTTGCATGTGCTAGAGGGAGGGACGTGAATGCTTTCTCTCCTGTCTGCCTTTCTGATTCTGGTGTAGTTGCTTTACAGTAAATGTTCGTCAGTTGAATGAATAGCGTATGTCATTATTTCTCAGCCATGTGACAAATGTGTTCAATTTCCTAAGGCTGCTATAACAAATTGCCACAGACTCGGTGGCTTAAAATATGGAGATTCATTCTCTGACAATTCTGCAGGCCAGATGTCCAAACCCATGCCTCTGGGCTAAAATCATGGTGTCATCAGAGACAAGTCCTCTCTAGAGGCTGTGAGGGAACATGCAGGCCTTGTCGCTCTCAGCCACTGGAAGTTCCGGCCATCCTTAGCCTCATCACTCCTGGTTCTTCTCCTCTTCACTGGAGTTACAGCCCACACTCCCATAACAAAGGTTGACAAGAGAAAGGTGGGCTGGGGAGATGGCTCGGTGAGTAAAGTACTTGTCAGTTAAGGAATCCAGGATCCCTAGAACCAACAGAAAAGCCACCGGAGCTGTTGGTCTGCCTGCAGGCTCAGTACTCACATCAGGGTGAAGAAAACTCTGGGACTAGATAGCTAGCTACACTAGCCATAAGCACAAATTCTGGGTTCAGTGAGAGACCCTGCCTCAGTAAGAAATGTGGAGAGTGATCAAGTAAGACACACAACGTCACAAAGTCAATTCCGGGCCTCTAGACATGCATTCACATACATCCATATACATATGTACATCACGCAAACATATACACACAAAAAATAAATTTAAAAAACTTTTAATAATCATAGTTCTAGATGGCATAGAAGCCATCAGAAGTAAGAATTCAAGATAAGGTTCAATAAGCGGTACAAGGTTAGGTTTAAAAATAAAGGACGGCTGTATAGAAATATAATTAGACAAGAAGGTATGCAGAAATAGAAAACAATCTGAAAGGAAATGCCCAGCGGGCCCAGTCTATTCCGATTCTTTCCTTCCTGCCTGGGCCTGGGCTTCTTCCTCCCCAGTGGGGCACAAGCCCTCTGCAATGAGAGCCTGCAACTGTCTCAGTGAGTTTCTATTCTAACGACAAAACACCATAAGGAGAGGAAAGGATTTATTTGAGCTCACAGAGCCATGTGACAGTCCATCATAGAAGGAAGTCTGGGCAGGAATTCAAAACAGGGACCTGGGGGTAAAAACTAAAGCAGGCAACACAAAAGAATGCTGCTTTCTGGCTTGTTACCATAGCTTGCTCAGCCTGCTTTCTTATATACGCCAGGACCTCCTGCCCTGGGATGGTATCGCCCACAGTGGGATGGGCCCTCCCTCATCAATCATTAACCAAGAGAGTGGCCTACAGACTCACCTACAGGCCAGTCTTACAGAGGCATTTTCTCATTTAAGATTCCCTCTTCCCAGATATGTCTAGGTTTGCTTCAAGTTGGTAAAAACCCAACCAGAATAATGACCTACTACTAGACCAGAATCTCTTTATGGCCGGACAGAAAAGCACTGGGGAAGGACAGGGTTAGAAAAGATCATTCTAGTTGGACTGACTCTGGTGGAGGGGGGGGAGGTGTTCTTATTCCTATGACCCACCTTAGCCAAGAGGAATCCTAGTGGCTATGACTCACTTTGGAAGGAAAATGAGGTGGAGGGGAGGGGGAGAGAGAGTAGGTCAGGAAGGCTTTGGTTCTGAGCCTGGCTTCAAAGCCTTCCAATGCCTTTTAGTTCAAAGTCCTTTCCCAGCGAAGCTCCACACTTGGGGTGATGTTTTCTGAGCTGCAACGTTCCAGACTCCACGCAGCCTTCTTGGCTCTCGCTCCCTGAAGCAATACCCTTGACTTTTACAGTTCCCCTTGAAGACTCGCTTGGCGATTTCCTAAATGATATCTACATATGCATATATATGATGGATGCATGTGTGACAGATACGTGTGTGTGTGTGCATGTACATGTTTGTATGCAGGTGCACCCATGTGCTAGAGGACCGAGAGGTCAACAGCAGGTGTCTCCCTCTGTTGCTCTCCACCTCTTTCTTTGAGACAGAATCTCTCACAGAACCCAGAGCTCACCTACTCATCCAGAGTGGCAGGCCAGAGAACTCTAGGAATCCACCAGTCTCTGCTGCCACAGTTTCTTACAGAGATGTTAGGGATCTGAACTCGGTTCCTCACACTTGCACACCAAGCTCTTTAGCAACTAAGCCATTCCCCATCCCCTTATTCACTTATATAATTTTTCATAACAGTCTTTGTTGTCTGTTGAACATTTTCCCTGCTCCAGCCTCGCTCCTCCTGACCCTCCCCTTTCTCACCCTTCCAGTCTCCCGTTTGTCTCTTTTGTTCCCCAGCACAGATTCACCTCTTTCATCTGATGTATACATGCATTATTTTATGTGACTATATAAATCTCCCTGGCCATCAGAGACATGCAAGCCAGAGCTTCACTGAGATTCTATCTTACTCCTTTTTCATTCTTCTAAAGTCATATGAAGACACTGCATACAGGTCCCAGGGACAACATTCATCTTCCTACCATTCCAACTAAAGAGGAACAGTGGCATAAATACAAACACATATACACATCTGTCAAGCTCTGGACTTCATCGCCCTCTCCCCTACGGCTTTAGTTAGAAGTCACAGAGGAATTTCAGATTGCCAGAGAGTCAGACATGGATGAGACATAGGAGGGAGGACTGTTTAAATGACTCTGTCACCCCAGTGTGTAATCAGAAGGGTGATGGGAGCTGCCTTAGGGCATTGATGCTCAATTCCACTGAGAATTAGTGGCATATAATGATGCTGGCCTCCCTCGTACCCCACAGCAACAGCGATAGACATCTACCTGCAGTCAACACTGATGGCACTGGAGAGGAAAAGCAGGGTATAAAGCCATTGCTCCAAGGCAGCTCGGGAGCCTGAGAGCATGTCCACAGTTGGCTGCTCCAACAGCCTTTCTGCTAAGGGTGGCAGGAATTCCATTACTTGCTCTCCCACACTTGGCATGTTAATTGAAACAGCAAAGATAACATCATCAATCCAGGAGGGTCATGAGTCCTTTTTGCCCTCTTGGCAAGTTAATGTGGCCTAATATTTGTTTAAAGTCCACCTATTCTTTTAAATGAATGTATTAAGACACTCTCTCCAGCAGAGTTTTGATAAGTGCCCTACATCCCTTGCTCCTTTAAGCAATAAAGTAGATAAATTTTTCTTTCCTTTTCTGCCCTATGAGCAGCTGGTTTTTCCAAAGGAAGATTGGCTTTATAAATGAGAAGCAGATTTTGTCCCACAAAAGATCTGAGACATAGATATTGGTCCCAGTTCTCTGGAGGATGCACTCTTAGCTGCTGAGCCATCTCTCCAGCCTGATTAAAAAATAGTTTTTGTCTATATTGTATTTTTATTATTGCAAATAATGAAGTGGGTCTAAATTGAAGCCCCTCCCAACCCAAACTCACTCTGCAAATCTGAATAGAACCGAGGTGATCAAAATGACTCCATTTCAAGACCAGTGGATTCCAAAGCAAGCCACCCATTTAAATGACTGAGGAGATTTGTAAAAGTACAGATGCTGAACCCCAGCTCCAGAGATTCAGATTTAGCTGATCTGGAGCAGATCCAGAGTGCAGTATTTTTAAAAAACACATTCCCAGACAATTCTAATGGGCAGCTGGAGTTGGAAAGCAACCGGCCATTGTAACAAATTGCCACACAGCACATCATTCATAAATGTCTCTTAAAAACACAATGCTGCTGAGCAATTGGCACGTTAGCGCTACTGTGTTCACTTGCTGCAAACCCAATAGGTTCTCTCTAATTTTTTTTTTTGAAGTATCATGGCCAGAAAGAAGCATATGAACATTGCATTCTCTACAGTACTGCTGCTGATAGCAAAAGAGTTTGCAATTTCAATATCTATCAACAGGAGGGATAGAAGCATTGAGCATATTCCTGCAATGACCTGTTCTACGGTAGCTAATGAATGAACCAGATATACAACAATCTAAGCAAATGTCACACGATTCACTGATGAGTGAAAAGAGTCCATTTCAGTCAGAAAATTCTAGTGTGATATTATTTATGCAGGAAATGTTAAAAAGGAAAGCTACAAATGACAAGGGACGGTGGAAAACAGGTGCAGACACAGATGTGAATGGAAAAGAGAACACTCTGTAATAAACCCCGTGGCAGATAAACCCCATAGTCAGAGCAGAATCCAGGGGAAACTTCAGAGGTTCAAATTCACTTCTCAGAAAATAACATTGCGAGGCTGGCAAGATGGCTCCGCTTAGGTTAAATTTAACACTTACCACTGAGCCTGCAGACTGGAGTTTAACTCCAGGGTAGGAGAGACTTGAGCGCCAAGAGTTGTGTGTTCTCTAATTTCCACAGGTGCTGTGTGGTGTGCCCTCTCCCACACCTAATCACACAGAAAAAGAAAGAAATGAAATCTGTAAACCGCAGACAAATTGATAAGCCAGCTGACTCCAGAACTCAGAAACAAGTTGGAGAGTAAATCTCAGGAAATTTTAAGAAAGTAACTAATAAAGATAAAATTAGACACTAAAAATTGGTGTTTTAAAAAGCAGAATTGGTTGAGAATCTAGTTCTTTGAACGTTTGCGAACTGAAAATACGGATATGAGGATAGACCTAGAAAAATACGAGGATCCAAGGCTGCCAACTGAAAATTCATAGACAGTAACAACAGAAGTCAGCAAGATACAATCTGGACATGTCAAAGGGAATAGAGTCCCTTCATGGTAGCACTAACCAATGAGAAACGTAGCAACAGCAATCACGTTAGCAGCATTTTTAAATACCTAAGAGTAACTAACAAAAATGTGTAAGAGTTTTCCAAGGAAAACTAACATTTGCTTAGGAAGAGTGAACAAATTGGTCTAAACTCTGCATATGGATTCAAATTTGTCAACTATCCGGTCCTTTCCTATAAATCTGTCGGTGTTTAACACAAATTTTTATGGAATTGTAAAAGCTGATCCTAAATTTCATCTGGGAAAATAAATGCAGAAGACAATCTAATTTTAAGAGCCCTACTAGACACTTACCCCTATGAGAAACTATACAAAGGGAAATTACTGCAGAAATGATTGTTCTAGAGGATGAATTAGCATCTGGAATCCAATATTTGACAAAGATGGCATTTAAAACGAGTAGAGAACTCATTTCCTAGACACTTCTGATGGTTAGTGTTGAGTGTCAACTTGACAAAAACTGGACGAGCTCTGGGTATAAAATGGGTGTGACACTGATGTGGGAAGAGCCATCTTAGCTGTGGGTGAGACCACCCCCGGGCAGGGAATTCTGAACTGCATAAGATAGGAGACATAAGCTGAGCACTGCATGCATTCATTGCCCTGTTCCCTTGACAGGGGAGGCAATATGGCCAGCTGCTCCAAGCTCCTGCAGCCTCGACGTCCCTAAGATGATGGATTATGTCTTGAACTGTGGGCTAAAACAAACCCTTTCTCCCTCGAGTTGCATTGGTCAGAATGTGTTAACATAGCAACAGGAAAAGAAGCAGGATCTGTGCATTGTTTAAAACTTGGGGAATTGATTATCTACTTGAGGAAAATATACATTGCCTTTTTATGTTGCAGGTAGAAATGAATTCTGGGCTAAGATCCAAGACTTTAAGAAGTATCAAATAAAAAGAGAAAATAATTGCAGTAGAATAGTTGCTTGCTTTTTAATTGGCAAGAGGTGGCTTTCCTAAGCATAAAATCCAAGCGCCATAAAGGTCAAAAAGTTTATCTACATGTAATTTAAAATGTGTGTGCTGAAAGCCTGCTCCAAACAATTCAAAGTAAAAGGTAGAGACAAATTAAATTGTAAATTTTGCAGTAGTTATAAAACATATAAATCAGCAACTTTACTTAAGTCTATAAAACACATTCTAATGAGTGAACAACTCACAGAAGGAAAAAAGACCAGCTCACCCAAGAAACTCCAAGAATTATAACCATTCTTGTAAGTACTCAAGAAAGTATAGTTAGTATTCAAGAAAGTATACATGCACACACCACATACATAAAAGGGAGGAAGGGAGGGAGGAGGAGATGGGAGGGAGGTAAAGAGAGAGGGGGGAGGGAAAGGACTGAATGGATGCTCTGACTCCTGTAGAATAGAAAGCAATGAGAGTTCACTTTGTCCTCATACAGATCTCCCTTTCTCCAAGGGCAAAAGCAAATGTTCCAACTCAGAGTGACTGCCTATGGCAACCCTGGCTTGCCTTTTCAGATGACCATGAGAGGAATCACTTATCCCATTGGTCCTCAGACTTCCCAGAACAGTAGAATAACTCCCTGATCCAGAATTCCCTGCAACTGGAAAAATAGTTGTTGCTGGCTCTACCTAAGAGTTCGTGACTTGATAGATCTGAATTGGAGCAAGACTTTCTAACAAGTTCCCAAGAACAATGGTGGCAGACACGACCATCCGGACTAAGACAGCATACCCACCAACACCAGATTGTACTTATATGCCTCTGTATGTGGAGACTGCTTGTTTGTTTCCTGGCCACACAGACCCAAATAATAACCCAGAAACTATATTAATTACAACACTGTTTGGCCAATTGCTTATGCATATTTCTAGCTAACTCTTACATCTTAAATTAACCCATTTCTATTAATCTGTGAATTATCATGAGGCTGCAGCCTACTGGTAAGGTTTTGACTGGCAGCTGGTGTCTTTCTCCTTCAGCAGCTACATGGCATCTCCTCGACTCTGCCTACTCTCTCTCTACATCTCTGTTTGGATTTTCCACTGGGCTTTACTCTGTTAAGCCGTTGGCCAAAACATCTTCTTTATTAACCAAAGGTAATAAAACATATTTACAGCATACGGAGGGGAATCCCATATCATTCCTCCTATGAAAACTTATGACAGCATAAACTGGGAGCCAAGGAGGGAAGACAACCTGAAACAGGTAAGGATCATAACGAAGGGACAGAGGCAAACTCTGAACCTTTAACCCATTGCCCACTGCAAGTGTATTTCCAACAGCTTTGCATTAAAATGCCAGATCAGGCCACAAGGCTGAAATGAGTACAAACCAGGAGCCTCGTATGTCTATGACTTGTGGGTTGATGTGGACAAATGCCAAACAAAAGCCAGTGGGGAGGGGGAGTTGATACCAAAAGATCCTAAATAAACCCTCAAGCTTCCTTTATTCTTAGCAGACTTTGGAAAATCAATTTTGGAGCTCCCACAGCCGAGTCGTACAATCTAAGCTTTCTATTAGCTTGTAACAACTCCCATGATGTGTGAGCTCTGACAACAGGTGCCTGGGTTACTGTGCAAAAACTTGAAAATGGCTGTTGCTACCAATAAAGATTCACTCTTAAGCCCACAGCTACCTGACAGAAGGCTGGTTGAATAAAAGGCTTTCTTTCTAGAAGAATGAAAATAGATCCATATCTATCCCCATGCACAAAACTCGTCCAAATGGATTAAAGACATCAATATAAATCTGACCACACTGAACCTGATAGAAGAGAAAGTGGGAAGTAGCCTTCAATGCATGGGCACAGGAGACCAATTCCTAAATATAACCCCAGTGGCACAGACACTGAGAGCAACAATAAATAAATGGGACCTCCTGAAACTGAGAAGCTTCTGTAAAGCAAAGGACACAGTCATTAAGACAAAAAAGCAACCTACTGAATGGGAAAAGATCTTCACCAACCCCACATTAGACAATGGACTGATCTCCAAAATATATAAAGAACTCAAGAAATTAGGCATCAAAATTCTAAATAACCCAGTTAAAAACTGGGGTACAGTACTAAACAGAGAATTCGCAACAGAAGAATCTCAAATGGCCAAAAGGTACTTAGGGAAATGTTCAACATCCTTAGCCATCAGGGAAATGCAAATCAAAACAACACTGAGATACCATCATACACCTGTCAGAATGGCTAAACACCAATGATAGCTTATATTGGAGAGGATGTGGAGTAAGGGGAACACTCATCCATTGCTGGTGGAAATGCAAACTTGTACAGAAAAGCTACGTTCTTTTTCCTGTTTTGTTTCCTGAGGAAGGAGAGCCTCAAGCCAGGAAACAAATGGTTTTCTGAGAAAATGTAACTGAAAAAATGCATTGAGGAAGCTTCTGGGAAATGAGGCAGGTAAGAGAGACTCCAGGTGTGTTCTGGAAGGAATCGTTTCTTAGTTGCCATTGTTAAGGGGTGTGGTGCTGTAAAGCTTGTCTCCGCTCTCCAGGTGGCTCAGATAGTACCTGGTAACCACTGGAATGCCTCAGGGGGCAGGATGACTCCCAAGGGAGAGTGGGAGAAGGGGCTAAGGAGAGGAGATAGCTCTGCAGAGGTCAGCATGGGCAGGAGCTTTATGGACCAGGCATATCTTTAAGAAGCTGGGGATTCTCCAACTGACCAGGACTCATGGGGGCTCACAGAGATCAGGGTTATGACCTGAGTCCTTGACATATATGTTATGGCTGAGTAGCTTGGTGTTCTTGTGGGACTCCTAATTGTGGGAGTAGACTCTTTTGTCTGCTTGTGGGACCCTTTCCCTTCTACTGGGTCGCCTTGTCCAGCTGTGATATGATGGTTTGTGTCTGGTCTCATTGTTGCATATTGTGCCATGTTTGGTTGATGTCCCTGGGAGGCCTGCTCTTTTCTGAAGGGAGACAGGCGGGGGTTATAAGGGGAGGGGAGGGGAAATACTGAGGGAGGGAGGGGAAACTGTGGTTGGGATGTAATATATGTGGGAAGATAAAATAATGATGATTATGATGATTGGGATTCTCTTAAAGTCAGAGTCTAACCACTTAGGGGGCACTACGAAGCCCCTTTGGCCACAGAGTGAGCGACTAGAATGGGGCACACCTTTACACAGGACTTGAAGCAAGGCTCGTCAAAGAAGACTGGTGACCAGGGAAGAGCCGGTTCATCCCAGCACCCCCACAACTCTGCCTGCTGATGTGGCAGCTGGTTGATGTGCTAGTAACCAAGTCAGAGTGCCCAGGAGGGACACATCACTTTCCCGCATTTACACCCTTTCTTCCTTTCTAGCTTCGTTGCTGCTGCTATGAGAAAATATCCCGACCAAAGACAGCTTTGGGGAGCAAGGGTTTACTCTGCTTCCAGCTCCAGATTGCAGTCCATCCGTGAGAGCAAGTCAAGGCAGGAGCTCAAGCAACTAGTCACATTACATCCACAGTCAAGAGCAAAGAGAAACAAAGGCACCAATCTTTGCTTGCTTGGTACTCTGATAGCCCTCTCTACTTTTATGTAGCCCAGGACCCAAAACCAGGGAATGATGCTGCCTACAGTGGGTTGGTTCCTCCTAAATCAATTAGCCACTGAGATAATCCTGCAAAGACAGGCCCACAGGCCAACCTCATCTAGACAGTCCCTCGGCCGAAACTTTTATCTCGAGTGATTCTAGGATGGCAAGTTGGCAGTCAGAGCTAAGCAGAATGAACCAGCCAGAACAACTACTTCCTTATGCTTTTTAATCTGGAACACACACCACCCCCCTCCCCCTGTGCCCAATAAACTCCCACTCCACCTCACCTCTCTGTCCCTGTTCCAGGTTCTGACCCTCTGTGGCTGTGCTGGGGGCTGTTGTAGAATGCCGTCCTCTGAGCATGACATCATTATCATCTTAATCAGAGCAGCTGGTTGTCTGCACGAGCCCCTCAACAAGGTCTGGCCTGTTGATGTTCCCTTACTGAAGGTGAAAGTAACAGACCCTCATCTGAGATTCTGGCTGCTCCCTCCTCCAGTTCCCTCCCAGCCACGTGCAACCCTGCCTTGGCGGGACATGGTCTCTGGAGATAGGCAGTGAACTGAAGGGTGGTGGGCGCCATCTATGCAGCTGTTGGGGAAGATGATGTCCATGCTGGAGTGGGACTTTTTCACGATGCAGTGAGGGTCCATCACAACCCTGCAAGTCACCCTTACCAACGGTGCTCCTGCAAGGAAGCCTGACAACTCATTGGCTCACCCAGAGAGACTTGACGGGAATCGCTCCTTTGAGTTGTCATTCACAACTACCTGGGGGAAAAGTTGATGGGACAGGAGTCTAGGTTCTTGGCTATGGCTTTGAGACCTCCTGGCCCAGCTCCACAAAGCCAGGAGTTAAGAAAGGGAAGACAGTCTTGCCTCCTGGGGAAAGAGGCAGCTGCTGGGCCATGTTTTTTCCTCTGCCTTGCTTATTCTGCATTTTTGGGTGAGCTGTTTTTGTTTAATGTAAGCAGAGCAAATCCATCCATAGCAAAATCAGAGAAAATAACTTGTTGATGTGTAAACCAGGATGTCACAAATAACCCTGTTTGTTTAATTATAGCAGGCTGAGCGCTGTGAGCAGGGAAGTGGGTGGAGGCCGCCGTGGCGCTGCTAGGGGAATTCAGGATACCACTCAGGCGACTTGGGAGGCCTGCGGAGGAGACCTGGAGGAAACGTGTGTGTCTGCAGCCACATGGATAAACTGGGGCACATATGGCGCATGAGTCAGGCTCAGCTGAGTGGGTAGACAGCTTTCGGGTCTATTGGGAACCTGCTGTGGAGCGCTAGACAGAAAGACTGAAACATGGGTGAAAGGGTAGAAAGGATGTGTGGAAACAAGGAGGCTGTGAATGCAGGAAACTGACTTCATGAAAAACTACATCAAGAAAAATCTGTTCTTCCCAGGAAATGCCTTGGCATTGATGAGGTCAGAGATCATAGAGCACTGGGCATCAGACAGAGGTCTCCTATCTCACCCCATCAGATGCTGCCTTCTTCCTGTCTTGCTCCATTTTGTCTTTCTTTTTTTTCCTATTTCTTTCTTTCTTCTTTTTTTTGAGGGGGGGGAGAGAAGAGGGGAGTCTTTTTCCAAGACAGGATTTCTCTGTGTAACTCTGATATTCTAAAACTCAGAGCTTCCCCTGCCTTTGCTAGGATTACAAGTGTGCATCACCTTTTCCAACTCTTTTCTTTCCATTTAAATGGTGTTTAACTATGATGACCTGTAACTGGCTATGTAGCTCAGGCTGGCCTTGAACTCTAGAAGTTCCACCTGCCTCTGCTTCCAAAGTGCTAGTACTAAGGTGTGTATTACCATGCCCAGCCATTTTGTGCTTCTATAACAAAATAGCCAAAGCCGGGTAACTTGTAAAATGTTTATGTGGTTCATGCTTATGGTGGCTGGAGGGGCCGAGTAGCATGACCCAGCATCTGTTGGTAGTTTGAATGTAATTGGCCCCCATAGTCTCATAGGGAGTGGCGCTATTAAGAGACATGGCTTTGTTGGAGAGGGCATGGCCTTGTTGGAAGAAGTGCGTCACTGTGGGGGTGGGCTTTGAAGCTTCCTGTGCTCAGGAAATGCCTAGTGTCTCAGTTCTTATTGCTTACAAGATCTATAACTCAAGCACCTTGTCTGCCTACATGCTGCCATGCTCCCCATCAAGATGATAATGGACTGAACCTCTGAAACTCTAAGCAAGCCATCCCAATTAAATGTTCCCTTTATAAGAGTTGCTGTGGTCATGGTGTCTCTTCACAGCAATAGAAACCCTAAGACAGCATCCTTCTGAGAAAGAAAAATGACCTCACGCAGAAGAAAAGAGGCATGTGGGGTGGCCTCACCTTATGATAACTTTCACTCATGACAGTACAATTCCACAAAACTGATCCAATCCTACAAGACAGCATTAATTTATTAATGATGACAAAAATCCCTAATACCTTCCTCTAGGTCCTGCTTCTTAAAGGTTCTGCCATCTTGAATGGATTCCAGGTGACGCATCTGCAGTCCTCTGGATCAGCACTCTGTGACCTTGATTTTTGCTTGTTTGCTTGTTTTGTTGTTGCTTTGTTTGTTTTCCTGCACAGATTCCCAGCACACTGCAAAGCCCAAGACCATTAGACTACTATGTGAGGCCTTACAGCTGGACCTGGGCTGCAGGGATAAGCCTGGCTCTTTGACATTAACTTTAGATAAGACAGTCATATTGCAGCTAGGAAGAAGTTCCTTTTGTCCTAACCTTGTGGGCCATGGAGATGGCTCAGCTGGCAAAGACTCTTGCTGCCAAGCCTAGTGACCTGAGTTCAATATCCAGGGCCCACATAGTAGAAGGAGAAAGCCACCCCTCCCAAAAAAAAAACTCCCTCTGACCTCCACACGTCTCATGGCATGTGTTCCTCACTGTGACCCAAACTGTAGAGACCCATTTGTTTTGCTGATGGCAGGACCATGCTTCTGTCCATAGGACTACCTGTAAATGGGACTCTGAATAACCCTGACTCTGTCTACCTCTCCTCCAACTTACAGCACCTTGGTTCTTATGCACTAGGACTGGATTGTTCTGAATACCTGGCTTCATGGTCCATATTGGTGACCAAGAGTCTACCACATGAACCTTGGGGAATAGACTACACCCAAACCATAGCACCGTGCCTTTTGGGAAGAGCATGGAAGCAGATTGTAAAGCCAGAAGTGATACAGAATAACATGAATCATGGGTTGGGATCTGGTAGATGTTGAATCAAGTCTGGGTTCACATTTAATCAGCATAGAAAGGTAGTGGAAGTATAATAACGCAGGGTTCCCTAAGCAAAGAGGCTCAAAGACGGTCATTGACTTGCTGAATGACAAGCTACTCATTTCCTGTGGTGTGGTGTGGTGTGAGGTTCACACCAACAGGACAATTGTGAGGGCTCTCAGGCACTGCACCTCTACACTGGTCACACATGGTACTTTATAGCACCTCCTGAACCTCTGCTTTTGGGTGCACCCCATTCCAACCACCCACTATGCAGCCGGGGTGGGGGGTCTTTCTAATGGCCAAACTGTTCAAATCACTCCACTAGATGATCAGTAATGTTTCCAAAAGAACTCTCGAGTCCTTCAAATGGCTCTGGCCCATGAAGTTGCAACCCTTGCCTACCTCCGCAGCACCATCTCACACCGTCTGCCCCATTCTCAGGGCCCCACTCACAGGCCTGTTTGAGTTCTGTAATGTGCCATTTGCACAACCTGCTCCTGCTACCTTGAACTCCCTCCCTGCAGCTCCTACTGCTTGCAGCTTCAAACCTCAACTTTTTTAGTTTCATCTCCTCCCTTGGTAGTTCCTAGTTGTCTGCACCCTAATGTCTACATGTCGTCTCTCTGAGAGATGATCCATGAGGGCCAGGACATATCATTTTTGTACACCATCCCATGCTGGTACTTGCCTGCATCTGGCATATCATAGGCACTCCACAGATGCTTGATGGATGGACAGATGGACAGACAGACAATGTGGGATTCCCCTCTGTATTCTGTGAATACCATTGGTGAATAAAGAAACTGCCTTGGCCTGTTGATAGGGCAGAACTTAGGTAGGCAGGGAAAACTAAACTGAATGCTGGGAGAAAGGAGGTGGAGTGAGAGAGAAGAAAACAGACGTGCTAAAACTTTGCTGGTAGGCCACGACCTCGTGGTGATGCACAGATTAATGAAGATGGGTTAAATTAAGATGTAAGAGTTAGCCAATAAGAAGCTAGAGCTAATGGGCCAAGCAGTGATTTAATTAATATAGTATTGTGTAATTATTTCGGGGCTGAGCAGCCGGGAAAACAAACAAGTGGCATCCTTCAACAGACAGATGAATGGATGGACAGATGGACAGATGGATAGATGGGCAGACAGGTGGATGGATAGACTCTGTTTTATTTAGCTTCTCTTTCAAGAGGACTGATGCTTTGCTGACATCTGGTTTGGAAGCAGAGACCACACTGTAGCCCTAGATTGGAAAAAAACTCAAATATTCATGGATAATTCAGTCAATATGTCAACTGGAGCATAGTCACATGATAAAAACAATAAAGGAGAAGGAAGGTGCTGGGGAATTTCACCTCACAGCCCAGAAGCATGCTATGCTAATTGTCTTAATTAAAGGTCTTTGGAGGTCATTATATGCTTCACCGTGGTATCCACTGGTCTGCACAAAGAGTTCAAACTTGTCTCTGTCTCACACAGAAATTTCCTCACTGTGCACAGAAAAGCGAATGGAAGGCTATAAGCACACACAGATGACTTTGTCACAAGGAAATATCTGCTCTTCTAGCTCATTCAGATTCTAGAGATAATTGTTTTACAAGCTAATTTCTGTCTGGACCCATTCATTCCTCTAATAATCCTTTATGACCCCTCAGAATGGCCTCTTTTCCCCTCTCCCTTACCCCTAGGAGGAGGACACAGCACCAGGACCTTATTGGGTTATGGAGTAAGACTCTCTCACAATTCTCCACCCACTCTCCTCCCCCTGTCCCCCGTACATACATTAATAAATCTGTGTCTTTTTTCCCTGTTAATCTGATGGTTGTAAGCTTATTCTAATGAATTTTGCCTGTATCCTACAAAGCAAAATATCTGGAATTAAACCCAAAATGTAGGTGCGTTTCTCAAAACACTTAACAAATGATGCCATAGAGGAAGGATTATTTTTAAAAAATAAAATAAAATAAAGTTGGAAACCAAGTAAGGTAAATGTATGCAGTCAAGAGTGTAGTGTTCTACCTTGTTGGGGAAGTGAGTGGCAGGAAGGGCTTCTGTGGTGTGAGCCTACTTTGCTCCTTGGTCTGGTGCTGGCTATGCAGGCCTGCTTAGCCATGAGAATTTTTTGAGCTTTACATCTATGGCAGGTGCATTTTTCATGTATATATTAGAGTTCATTTAAAAAAATTAACAAAGCCAGGTTGGATGGCTCATGTCTTTACTACCAGCCTTCCAGAGGTAGATAGAGGCAGGCAAATCTGTGTGAGTTAAAGTCAGTATGGTCTACATAGCTCTAGTTCTAAGTCAGAGTTCACAGAGCTACACAGCGAGACCCTGTCACACACACACACACACACACACACACACTCACACAAGGTAAAACAAACAAAAAGCTAGAGGCTGGTGTAGCACTGGGTAGAACTGGGTCCATGCAGGCTCCCTTGACTGTGGCTTCCAAACTTCATATCCCTTCTCCTGCAACCCTCTCCTGTCATGGTTCTCAACCTTCCAAATGCTGTGACCCTTTAATACGGTTCCTCATGTTGTGGTGATCCCCAACCATAAAATTCTTGCTACTTCATAACTGTAATTTTGCTACTGTTATGAATCGTAATGTAAATATCTAATATGCAGGATATCTGATATGTGACCCCCAAAGGGGACATGACCCACAGATTGAGAACCATGGCTAATGGGATCACTAGCTAGTTTCTCTTCCACTGAAGGCCGGCGTCAAGCAGCACAGACATGAGTTTAACATCTCACTGAAGATTCCATTAAGGGGCTGGAGAGACGACTCAGCAATGAAGAACACTGCCTGCTCTTCCAGAGGTCCTGAGTTCAATTCCCAGCAACCACACGGTGGCTCACAACCATCTGTAATGAGATCTAGTGTCCTCTTCTGGCCTGCAGGTAGAATACTGTATATAATAAATAAATGTTTAGAAGGGGGGGATTCCATTGATTCCATTCACCTTCACTGAGCTAGGAGCTAAGAGAAGACCCTGGTGGGGAATGATGAAGGACAGAGTGATTGTGCGGTAACAAACAGGGCAGACCTGGGTGTAGTGACACATCCTGTGTTTCCAGCCATCAGGAAACTGAGGCAGGGGGAACAGCTCAAAGCCAGTTTAGGGTCCACAATAAAACCCTTCAAATACAAGCAAACAAAGTAACCATGACGTGCGATAGAAATACTAACTCTGAACTTACTAGTTATCCCTCTGTGTCTCCTTCCCCCAAAGCCTCTAATTAAGTCTTCTGCCTGCAAACACATGCCCTGCTGGGATAGTATTTCCATTTGGGAATCCAGGAAGAGACTGGGCAAACAAGGATAGTGAGATGGCCTGACACTGGGGGTCTCTGATGCTTCCAGAATTCCCCTTATCTTATAGGCGGTTTTTGTGTTTTTGTGCTGTTGTGGCAAAATATCTGACAAGGAGCAACTCTAGGGAGGATTTATTTTAGCTTGCTGTCCACCTTACAGGAAGTCCATGGCGCCAGGAGACTGTTGATCACATTGGATCCACAGTCAGGAAGTAGAGCGCAAGTAGGGCGGGACTACAAAACATCAAGGCCTGCCCACTAGCAACCCACTTCCTCTAGCATAGTTCAATGTCCTAAAGGTCCCACAAGTTTCCCAAACAGCACTAGGAGCTGGGGACCAGCTGTTCAGATCCGTGAACCTGTGGGGCACAATCACATTGAAACCACATCTCTGGGCTTGCATGGACTATGACTGAGAACTTGAAACAAATCTTATTTAGATCTTCAGTGAGGAGATCACAGCTGACTGCTGGTGTGTTTGGACAGTTATGTGTCTATTAAAGGCCGAAACTAGACGCTCAGCTATAAATTTGAAGGTCAAACCTGAATATTCACCTTGGTGCGTTCCAAGAAACCAAGAGGCAGGTCTCTAGAACATACTACAGTCCTGAGAGTTGAGACGTCACACGAACTTTCAGGGGACACAATTTAACCCTTGCCTAAGTGACTGGCCCAACAGTCAACATCTTAGACCCTAGTGTCTTGGAGATAAGTATGAAGAATAATCAAGATAACGTAAGGGAAGGCCTTGAACAGAGGAGCTTAACAAATACTGAACCTTGTCCTCGGAAGCCATCAGCAGAGATGGCTCAAGTCCCAAGCCTCCTTCTTGACTCTTTCTTTCCTCCCTCCATTTCTCCCCCTTGCCCACTACAGTTGACAAAGTGAGTAAGCTCCAACCTAAGAGCTGAATCCATTCCCTAAGAGGACATTTGCTGTTGAAGTCAGTTTAGGGGCATTGCTTCTGTGCACCCAGCACTGACGCGCTGGTGACCTGCAAAGCTGGGCCTTGCCATGAAGATAAAGGATGTGAGGGCTGTGTGGATGGTGACTGCACCGCTCAGGACATTCGGCGCGGCTCAGTGTGAGTAACTGCAACCCGCTTTCTCCTCTCTCCCCCTCTTGTCAGCTTCGATTCACAGGCTGTGTAATTCAAGTCATTAATTTTTTCCATTCAGTGCACTGCCAATTTCTTCTTGTTTTGTTCCTGGAAATCTCTTGTGTGTGTCTTCTAAATTTAAAATAAATACACTGTACATAATTGGATGCTAACCAGACAACACTGAGCAATCAGACTTTTTTTTTCATTGATTCTGCAGATGTATTCGCCTCCGACACGAGCAGAAAAGGTCCCTTCGTGTTCTGGAGTAAATGTTAAGTGGGACAAGTTGCCATGATGTTCTTCGGAATCGGTGTTGGCCTTTAGAAGGTTCTCCCGCTAGGATCTTCCTGGAAATGAACAATGAAAGTTCTTAATGCCAGAAATAGGCATTCCCCCAATTATCTGGGTTGCTGCCATTTTGTGCTTGTAACATGGAGTGGAAAGAGGCTCAGAGTCAGACCTGATGGGACTTTACACGAGAAAGAGGGCATGCAATACTACGTAGGTGCTCACACCGCCAGAGTCGGGATTCTCAGCTAGGCAATTAAGAACTTTAAAATGATTGATGATTTGGTAAGTTCTTAACAAATATTTGTACATTACTTGTCAAGTCATGTGATCTTATATTTAAATTTGTCTCAGATAACAAAGGTGTTAGAGGCTTGACTTGTGTTACGTTCCTTAAGTGATAATCTGTGAAACCTAATACAAAATGATCGGAGGAAAAGAGCAAGAGAGATCAAGAGAGCAAAAAAAGAAAAAGGGAAGGGGGTTGGAATCCAGTCCTGTCTTTAATCCTAGCACTTGGGAGGCAAAGCAGGTGGTCACTGTGAATCTGAGGCTAGCCCTATTGGGGAGTGAGTTCCAGTGCCAGAGCTATGAGACAGACAGAGAGACAGAGAGAGAGAGACAGAAGGAAAGAGAGATCTCAGTCCATACCTATTTGTTCCCATAAATTATGGAATGTGTCTTTGAGATACAATCAAGATTTTAAGAGTACTATGGCATTAAATAGCTTTGGATGTCCTAGAAGAGATAAACAAGCCCCCAAAGAATCCATTTCTCATTTCCTAGCTCTCATTATTGTAATGGTATGTGGCAGGAGGTGGGGCCACAGATCCCATGGCAGGAGTGGGGGTGGATAACAAAATGCCATCAGGCAGAACTTACATGGGAACAAAGTTTATTGGGAAGAGAGAGAGTGAGGGGACAGAGAAGAGAGAAAAAGAGAGATACTTTGCACCTGCATACAGACTACACAGTGACTAGCAGCCACAGGATCCTGAGCTGGCTGGGGTACTGCCTGAGTGCATACAGGGGTAACCACTCTGCCTCTGCTAGGTCCCCAAGGGGCGGAGCCAGGTTTGCATTTTTCTGGATGGTTTGCTGGGATGTTTTTATTGGTGACAAGTGGCTAGTTCTGCCCAAGGAAAGGAGATTGTGTACTGTGTCACTTCCAGTTTGAGATGGTGGGAAATCCAAGGGGCCACACATCAAACTCTTCCTCGCCTGTGGGCACAGGCTCACTCTGTATTCTAGATGGTAAATGTCCGAGGTGACGGCAGCTTTACCAGGCTGTCCCATCCTCAGTGACTGGGTGGTGCGAAGTTCCTGCCAACCCATATCTTGAGTGAGAAACAAACTTTTAAAAGGGATAGACACTAATTATTTTTTAAATCATGTCACCAGACTTATGATAATGTGCCTCTTTACCCGCTGAGCCATCTCATCAGCCCCTCCCCATTTCTTTGCAGGGTCCTCCTCTGCATCCTAACCTGTTTCTGTAAAGACACTGGTCTGATCAGATTAGAACCCCCTCCCCCATGGCTTCATTTTTAATTTAATCACTTCTTTAAAGGTCCTACATGCAAGCTGGGTGGTGGCGGCGCACGCCTTTCATCCCAGCACTCAGGAGGCAGAGGCAGGAGGATCTCTGTGAGTTTGAGGCCAGCCTGGTCTACAGAGTAAGTGCCAGGACAGTTAAACAGAGGCACCTTGTCTTGGGGGAAAAAAAGGGTCCTACATGCACACACAGTCACATTCTGGAGCACAATGGGGAAGGTTAGGGCTTCAACATACAAATTTTGAAGGGGCATGATTGGGTTCCTAACACTCAGCTGGGATTTTAGGACATTCTTAGGTTTGTACTTGTTTTTGGAAGGGCAGCTGTTGCTTTCTGCTTATGGTGATCCTTGGTAGATTTGGATTATGATTGTGATGTAAATTTTTCATGGACTATAAATGTATGAATGCAGTAGACAGGCCGACTTGTAGGAAAAAAATCATAAGAATTAATAGTATATCAAAATTGTGATGGGAGACACAGATACCTGAATTTGGGGAACATGGCAGAGCTGACCGCTAAGGTTAGCCCAGATTCTCACAGGTATTTTTAAAGAGCTTGCTTTCATTTTAATTTTATTTGCTTGCACATCCATTTAATTGAGGAACTATGAAATGTTTCAAGTGGGGATCGTGGAGCCATGATGGAGTCAAGTGAACTGACTGCCAGAGCAGAGAAGGGAATTGTTCAGTTCAGTCTGGAGGGAGGGAAAGGCTTCCCAGAGGTGCTACACTTTATTTAGCTCACAACACTGGAGCTAAGGAATACACACTAAGAATGTGGCATCTGGTTGGCCCTACTGAGGGTCTTCTGGTTGTGTCACAACACAGCAAATGACCTCATTACAAGAACGTTCTTTTTTTTTTTTTTTACAAGAAAAAAAAAAGCGTGTCACATAGTGATCTGGGAAGCAAGATGGAGCCCTAAATGCTGAACTGTCTCCGTAGCAACATATTATCCTGAGACTAACACATGCCACAAGACCAGGCTTCATCCCTTCTGAAGGCAGGGCCTCATCATTCATACCTTCCACCAGCCCCTGCGATGGTTTCTTCATAGCCATGCCAATAGCCGCAACACTTTGAAATAAGCTAAGACTGATTTTGGCTCACATTTTCTGAGATTTTAGTCCATACTCTGGGACCAAAGTGAAGCTGACCATCCTAGAGGGGAGCATTATGGTTCAGCAAAGCTGCTCACCTTAGCTTAGACAGAAAGCAGAGAGAGTGACAGGAAAGGGCTGGGAACAAGGTATATCTTGTCAGGGCACACCCCCCCAGTGACCTACTTCCTGTAACTAGACTCCACTTTACATAGTCCACTGCTTTCGAATAATTTCTTCCCATTTTGAATCTACACATGGGTTAAGTCACTGATGGAGGTACAGTCCTCCATCCAACCCTTCTCCAAAGCCCCAACTGAGCGCTGTTTACAATGGGCACCAAATCTTCAACTCATCAGCCTTTTGGAAGGCTAGTTCACACTCAGCTGTAAGAAGCCCACCTCAGAACGGTTCGCCTTTCAAGTTCAAAGTGAGAGGTGAAGCAGACCTCCAGGAAGTGGCTGAACGCGTAAGCCTGAAGGACAGGAAGCAGACCTGTGTAGCAGACCAGAGGCAGAGGAGGGCATTCCAGGTGAGGACATAGATAAAGATGAGGTCAGAGCACACACGAGGCCTTGTAACTCAGGTAAGAAGGGGGCCTACAGCAAGCATGAGGAGAAACACTGGAGCTCTGGAGTGGGGATGAAGGGTGGGTAAGAAGGGTGACACCATCTTGTTCAGCATAATTGCCTACTCGTGTGTGCTAAAGAGTTCTTCTGCCCGGCTCCAAAGCTTGATAACCTTACCAGATGAGAGGCTTTGCACCGTCTCTCCAAGTTCGGTTTCTGTACCTTAAAGCCAGGTTCACCTCGTCAGGCAAATCACCAAGCCGTGTGGTATCTCCACAGGAGGAGCTGGCAGGCTTTTTTGTCTATGAACGGCCATTACTGAGTCCACCGTAACCCTTCTAGCATCGTATTCTGAAGTCTTAGCCCCAGACACCTCAAAATGCAATTTGGAAATAGGGTCATTTTAGATATACTTAGTAGACACATTGTCCTCGAGTAGGGTGGGCCCCTAACCCAGTACCACAAGGGTTCTGAGAAATAAAAGTGTGTATTCAGACACAGACACAAACAATATGTGAGGATGAAGACAGAGATTGGAATAATCCAGTATGCAAAAGGTACAGCCAACCATGATGATCAAGTCAATTAAGAGTATATACGTCCTTCCAATATCTGTCACTATGTAGAAAGACTCTGTCTCAAAACAAGAGGGGGTAATTTAGATTCTGTAGTCAAAAGAATCTCTGATTTGTCAACTCAGCTCCAGAACTGTCACACAGAAGCAGCCATAGGCAACGTACCACCAATAAGTGTGTGTTCCAGTGAAGCCTGTTCAAAAGTAAAGCAGATGAAGATGGTTTGTGCTCACAGTTTGCTAAACCCTGTCCAACAAAGATGACTCATCTCACACTGCACAGGCCATCCAACCAAGATGGTGCCTCATCTTATATTGCATGGGCCGTCCAACAAAGATGGTACCTCATCTTACACTGCATGGGCCATCCAACAAAGATGGTACCTCATCTTACACTGCACGGGCCATTGAAAAAAGATGCTGCCTCATTTTACACTGCACAGCCGTCCAACCAAGTTGGTGCCTCATCTTACATTGCACAGGCTGGGCTGTTTTGGAAAGTCTACATGTCTTTCTCCATAAAGAAATTTGCTTTTGTTTGTAACTTAGGGCTAAAAAGAAGAACTCATCTATTTACAAGTGTGTACCAGCCATTGTGTTAATTAATCATTTTATGTGAATTCTCCTACTTAGTTCCAACAATCCAAATTACTGTTTCCAACTCCATGTTACAGAAAACAAAATGGAATAAAGCCTGCAAACCAAGTTGCCCCAAAGTCACACACAGTTGGCTTTCTGCAGAGCCAAGCACAGCCCCGACAGTCTGACGGTAGCTCTAGCAAAGCACACGGGGAGGGGACGTTCCAGGGCTGTTAAAGGACATCATCAGACTTCTTTCCTCTCACACTAGTCTTCTCTCCTTTGATACACCCCGCACCTCCTCCTGCCCGCCAGCATTTAAATAAATTTCCTTTCCAACTAAGACATCCAGTCCCTTCTTCCCTGGGCTGTGGTCAACTACTGAAAATTATTTTGGAGACTTGTTCATTTGTCTCCTTTCTAATCATTGGCACATCTTTATTCAAGACATAACCTTAATAATCCTGTCAATATTATTGTTGTCCCTGGGCCAATGGGGCCAGCTGAGTAAACGTCCCAGCCTTGGTTGGGGCAGCTGATGAGCTGTGAACAGTGGTCCAGTGGTATACTTTCAGTTCTTCCGCCTCCCGTATTCACCTGTTCCCACTGCCACTGGTCCCATCGAGGATAGTCCTCTTTATTTCACGGCTGGATTACTGCAACAGTTGGTCCCCATGCCTCGGAGCTATTTTATTTCTCATTTCTTTTGCGTGCCGCTCTCAGATCTATCTTCCTCGTGCCGCTCCTCAGTCATAATTGTTCCACTGCTGGAGACCCACCAACGGCTCCCCGTTGTCCCCCAAATCAGGCTCCTCGGTCTGGCCTCCACCCTTGCCAAAATGGTCTTTTAGATTGATGTGAATAAATCGGGCGTTTCTGTCAAGGCGAATGTGTTTGGAGTTCCAGCAGAGCGCCGCTGATTTGTGTAAAGCATTTCTCCTGCTGGAAATGTCAGCATCACCCACGAGAGCCCATGAAAGTGGAGAAGCAAGAAAACTGGCAGCATAGAGACATGAGAAGTTCCGCCAAACCCACCAATCAGGTAGGACACACAACAAAGGTCCTTCTCTCTAGGTGCGACCAAAGGAAAATTGAACACAAATGCAAATGAAATATTCATGCAAATGAAATATTCCACCTCATTAAAATGTTACCTGTGTATGCATCACTGGAAAGCACTGGGTTTTTTCTTTTAAATATGTGTTCTATTAAAACCAGAACAATCAAAAGGGACCAAGGAATAGAGAGAAGGGCTAGAAAGGGAACTAACATGATAGACAGGTCATGAAGGGATAAATGGGAAAAAAAGAGGGTTGTCTTAACTGGGGAAGGAGGAGGGTAGTCAATACAGAAGGGGGAGAGTTAAATAATAGTAAGGGTGTTTGAAAAGCCATACGGGATCATATTATTTTATATTTACTTAAAATACATATAAGTTTATATGTGTAAGTATGTAGAAAGTTTAGGAAAAGTTATGCTACTTGGGGTGATAATGTTCCCTTAAGAGCCATGGACTACCTAAATAGTATCAGGCATAAGACCCTGTTTCCAGTTGTTGGACAGGGGAGTCCAAAAGACTCGCAAAACAGAGGCTATTGGTGTTGCCCTTGGTTGCTTTCCGGAAACTGAAGGTAAGTTCCTATTGCCAAAGACACTACACATTTCAAAGGAATTAACTGGACTATTGTTCCACACAGGGATCCAGAGGAATAGAACTGGATTCTTCTCTCAAAGGACTAGACTTTATGGTCCTATTTCATTGTTTTACACACACACACACACACACACACACACACACACACACACACACACACACAC
>PVIU01006939.1:84227-96750 GCA_004026605.1 Ondatra zibethicus | reverse complement strand
TCCATCTAGGTAAGCCCGTTACATGTCATTACTGATTATTTTTTAAAGCCTGTTTTCTAGACAAGCCAACAGAAAATCTATAAGGATAGACTATCAGACAATAGTGTCTGTCAACTGATTGATTCTTACGTATTTATTTTTGTTCTGCTAGGGTCTGCACTGAGGACTTTGAGCATGCTAAGCATTTTTACTAGTGGTCCGTAACTGAACCCCTGGTGTTTTAGAATATTCTAACATAATCCCAAAACAGAAAACTGAACAGGGGCCAGAATTCCTCTGATACTAAAGGCAGACAAAGGCTTTTCCTAAGACAAAACAAAGTAACAAATCAACATCCTATTTTGTTATTTTAACAAAACAAACCTCTTTGCCAAATACATTTCCTGATAATTGTCTCTGTCCCATATGTAACTTTCCAACTTTTCCCAGAAATTACATTAATGAGCAATTTTTCATTTTCCCACTACCTAATAGCCACAAATAAAACCACGTGATATGTGGGCTGCAATGCTGGCCCTACTGGCTGCTTCCAGCAGACGGAAGGCAGGTCACCGCCCCACTTCCCTCTATCAACTTAATACAGCTCTGCCAGGCTGTACAACACAGAAACTGTTTAGCCAAGCTTACTTCTTTCCAAATCTCTCTCTTTTGCTGTGTATGTATATATAGGTGCATGTGTTTACGCGTGCATATCATGTTCACTTGTATAAACTGAAAAGCAAAGAAATGAAGTTTTAGCCAGACACTCCTAGGCCCAACTACAGGAAATGTCTCATGAGCCACCCTACTACCTTCAAAGACTCCTGTCTACAGCAAACCTTGTAACAACCACCCAGTCCCCACTGCCCCACGCTTGGCCTTGCAGCTCCCACCAAGGAGCTGCCCTGGGTCCCGCTACCTGCAGCTTTGCGGTCTGGGTCTGCAGTGTGGTGGTGTGTTCCTGCAGGAAGGCGCTCTGCTTCTGCAGGGTCAGGATCTGGCTGCTGAAGGCCACGTTCTGAGTCTCCAGGTGCTGCAGCTGATCCTTCAGCAGCTGCTTCTCAGCCTGAAGAGCTGCGTTCTAGAGGAGAAGCATGCGCCAGTTATCCATGGCGTGACTGGTTCTCTGGCGTGAGCCCTGGGGCTACTGAACCCTCAGTGGTAGATACGGCCCAGAGCTGGGGTTCCTCGGGCACAGGAAGTTAATAGCTTCCCTCTTGGAAACAGACAGACAACTAACAGAATTTTCAAAATAGGACACAAGATTACAGGAGTTACTGCCCAGGACCTGAGGCACACGGGCATGCAAGCCACTTTCATGATTCCATTTGTTTCCTCTGGAATGGAATACCTGAAGAGTACTTTTCTGTGAGCTGAAGCTGCCCACTGACCACAAGGCTCAGGTCCTCAGCAATGACTGTCCTTACATTTGAGACAGCAAATGGAACAAGGTACTCAAGAGAGTGGAAGACTAGAGCTGGCTAAGAGCACTGGCTGCTCTTCCAGAGGTCCCAGGTTCAATTCCCAGCAACCACCTGGCAGCTCAAAACCATCTCTAACTCCAATTCCAGGGGATCTGACACCCTCAGACACACGTGCAAGCAAAACACCAATGCACAGAAAAATAAAGATAAACTACTTAAAAAAAAAAAGGGTAGGAGACTAACAGAGATCATATGTATTATGTTACCAACCAGGTTACGAGCCAGGACATGGGCTGCAGGCTCTGGCTACCCCTTATTAGCATGTGACTTTGAGAGAGCCTCTAATGTTCTGTCTCAGCTTGTTTGTCTATTGAAAATCATCACAGTGAACTTCAAAATGTCACTGTTGTAAATCAGGGGGACAAGGGGGGCAAGCACGCACTGGAGAGCTTTCTCTGTAAGGGCCAAGGGAATATGCAGGTTTGGTGGTCGTCTCATCTCGATCCCAACAATGAAGGCTGCCGAAGCCGTGGGAAAGCAGCGCAGACCACATGTCAGTATAAAAGATGATTGCATGTCAATAAAGCTTTGTTTAGACACAGCTTGGGCCATGGTACTGGGAGGTAGCGCTGGAAAACACATCACTGTGGGGGGAAAAGGCTGATGGACAGATTCTAAGTTTGTCACTGCAGACAGGGAGGTCAGCCCAGGAGACTGGGTATGTCCCCTTATATTTGAAAGGCTGAAGGAACTACACCGATAGGCACCCAAAGGACCAGCCAGGACAACTGAGGAAGTGTCCTACTAAATCCAATAGCCTCTGCCACCCATATTCTTTGCAGTGATGATATACTCTGGGGGCAGCTGCTAATAAGATGCTCAGTTCAAGGGCAGCCCACTCACGCTGCGCTCTAGCTCGATGGCCCGGTCCTTTACACGGAGAAGCTCCATGGTGGCCTCTTTGTGGCTGGGCTCCCAGGCCTCTTTTTCTTGGTGACTGATGGCCACCTTGCCCGTAGGGAGCTTCAGCATGTCCTGTGCCTGTGTTCTGTCCTCCTGGGTCTGCCTGAGCTGCTCACGTTCGTCCTTTACCTGCAAGCAGCATTGGAAAGCAGACTCAGGCAGGAAGCAGCCAGCGGGAGCCCCACTAGTAGGTAGGGAGGGACCCCTCACCAAAGCCTCTGACACCCACCCACTCATTACCTGAGGAGGGACAGGCCAGATGCTCTCCTCTGCCATGTGTTTCCCCAGAGGACACAAAAGGTAGGGATGGGAACCTATGCCTGTCTTAGCCCCCACCTTAGCTACATGATAGGTAGGTTCTGTTGCTTGCCTGGGCCTCCAGTCTACACCACACAAAACCGGGCATAGACAGCCATGCATCTTACAAGGGCTCTGCCAGTGTCTGCCTGACTTCAAATCCCAACTCAGCTCTGTAGCCAGGCAATGTGCCACATGTTTAAAAAGGGAAACGGTAACGTGGCGCCAGCCCACCCATACACAGATGGAGATGGAATACACAAGTGTGTGTGTATGTGGAGCTCCTTATTGACATATGTGGAAAATGTGAATGAAGGAAGCATATTTATATGCATGCGGGCTGTGCACACACGTCGCCTGTATGTATGGGAACGTGTTCTTGTATGTGCCCAAGAGTTGACACACATATTCATACAAGGTCCTGTCTGCAGGGCTCTGCTTGGCACTCTGGGCTGTTTTGTGTTCCTACACCTTACCAGGAGGCGTGGAACCGCCTTGAGCCACAGCCTCCTCCCGACCGTGCATCTGGCTGTTGTGCCCAGCTACTATACCCTGAGGCTGGCACCCTCAGGAGCACACAGCTCATCCTCATGCGTCCCAGAGGTCTGGCAGGTGGGACCTCAACCTGGTCCTTACCATCTGCAGTTCAATCTGCAGCTGGCGATTCAAGCTTTCTTTCTCTTCCACCTGTGCCTCCAAAAACACAATCTTTTCTTCTTTCATGGCCAGTGTTGTTTTCAAGGCCGATTCACTTCTGCCTTCCAAAATCTTGCATTTTCTGAAAATACAAAGATACAATAGTACAGTTTTCATGCCACTTCACCTTCACCCCTAATCTCATCTCCCTGTGGCCAGCACACACCCTTCCTATTAAACTTGTTTTATATGCCACTTGCAGAAGGTGTTCCAGGGACCCAGAGCCCTTCCCAGGGTCCCCTGGCTGACACATCCACAGCACCATCACCGCTACACTTTGTGTGCTATCACAGCCACTTTACAGATGGCTTTCTACCCATCTCAGGAAACATCAGCAACCGGTCCAAGGTCACAAAGCTAGGGCATGGCAGCTCTGCGGCCTCCCACTGCACCGGACATGTCAAAGCAGGCATGTGAGTCTTGGTGCTTACAAATCCAGAAAAGGTTTACCACACTAGATTTCTTTGAAGTCAAGTTATAGCCGGGCGGTGGTGGCACATGCCTTTAATCCCAGCACTCGGGAGGCAGAGGCAGGCAGATCTCTGAGTTTGATGCCAGCCTGGGCTACAAGAGCTAGTTCCATGACAGGCTCCAAAGCTACAGAGAAACCCTGTCTTGAAACACCAGAAAAAAAAAAAAAAAAGTCAGGTTATTCAAGAAGGCATCATTAGGAGAAAAGCTGCAGTCATCCAATTAAGAGAGGTGTGGCTCTCCCTGGCTGCAGGTCAGTGCAGAGCCTGTCAAGCATGCAAGAGGCCCTGGGTTTCACTTCCAGCACCACAGCTGTTTTATCACACAAAACAATCTCCTTCCATGCCTCCTTGAGACTCTCTTGGGACAAGACCTGAACTAAGGACAGACACAAGGATCATGTGATACAGTGACTTCAGCAGTGAAGAATAGCTCAAGGGCTCAGGCTGAGATCCAGGAGCTCAGATTCATCCGAGAGCACGATGCTAGCATACAGGGGACTGTCCTTACGTGTCACTGTGACTATTATCCTCCTGCAGCAGCAGCTCCTTGCTGAGGCCAACCTTCTCCAATTCTTGGCTTAGTTTGTCCAGTTCGCTGGTCAGCTGCTGGCTCTTCAATTTTTCCAGCACCAGGTCCTACGAGACAGGATAGTATCACTGCGGACAAGAGTCTGGCAGAGGCATGGCAGGGAGGCTAGGGCCTCACGATGGTGTCACCTCTTCCCCAAACCTGGCTGTTTCAGACGTTACAGGCAAGCAAGCTAGGTGACAAGGGGGTCAACTCCAGGATGCTCCATCAAAAGAAAAGGGACAAACACCCTTTCCCAGTTTTCTCGGTGCTAGAAACAACAGACCACACAGCAACATATAGAGAATGGATCCAAAATGTTCTCCTTCTCCAAACCAGGTCAGAAATATTCCACTGTGCTGACTTTTAGTAGTGAGAATGATCTCTACTAATATGATTGACTTTTTAAATTACAAATTTAGCAAGTAATTAAACACTCAATATTGACAGTAGAAAAAAAAAAGCAAGGAGAGAAAGATTTTTTTGTAACTCAGGGTGGCCTTGCTGTGTAGCTGAGGCTGATCATGAACTTCTGATCGTCCTGTCTCTCCAAGTACTAGGTGTACACCACCATGCCTGATTTTACACTGTGGTTTCAACCTAGGGCTCCGTGCAAGCTAGGTGAGCATGCACCCAACCAAGCCGCCTGTCTCCACACCCAAAGGAGTTTATTTTAAACCTTGGCTTTGGTTAACTTTTCAGAATGTGGGCGATGAGCCCAAGGTTCATCTCCTCAATCCATTTTGCTTCCATCCCCACACACATCTCTGAGAGTAGCTATTACCTCCTGCCTGGTGCCACAGCTAACCCTCCTATCAAATCATAGGTAGGATGGTATCCCCACCACCAAATTTCCCTGCCAGGCGAGCAGCTCTGGCCATGAGTTGTGGGTTAGAGCAACATGGATCAGTTCCTGGATGAAGAGACGAGCTGGCATGTGTTTTCCGGCAGCCTTCTAACCTGCCATGGCCACTGCCCAAGCCCAGCGCTGAAATGGTGGAGCTCTAAGTCAAAGCTGCAGCTGGGCTCTTGGAAGGCTGAGACAGGAGGATCAGGCTTTCAAGGCTAGCCTGGCCTATACAAGGATCCAAGACTAGCCTGAGCTATATAGCAAGATTCTGTATTCAAAAATGAAAGGAAGAGCAGAACAGCACCCGGGACAGCTAAGTCCCAGGTCAGATGGCCAGCTGCTTCAGGACTGTCCTGCTGTGGTGAGGAGGACGTGCATCGGTGTGACAAGCCCTGGAGATCCCTGGGAAGTTGGTATCTGCATCACAGCCCACACTACCTGCACTGTACATACTTGGGCTGTGGGAGGCATGCAGGGCTTGTGTTCCTCCCTGACTCAACCTACGTTGTCAAGGCTCTGGGCTCACTTTGAAATCGGCACACAGCACCCTACAGCCACCTCAAGCTGAGCTCCACAGAGTGTCGAGCTTTCTTCCTTGATCTCTTCCTTGTCTACCTGGCACACACTGATGAGCCAGAAAGACAGTCCACTAGGGGATGGTTTAGTTCTAAGCTAGAAGGAGCCAGGCACCTCAATCAGTGAACTGACAACTACCTGGAACTCAGCTGAGAGGAAATCTGCGGGTTGGGCCACTCTCTACTAGAGCACACCAACAGCCCAAGGTACCAAGGGCAGTAGAACAGACACCCAGGAAGCAGAAAATACAAGAGGCTAAAATGGTCACACACTTTGATCCCATCACTCTACTTCTCCAAATATATCCTTTGAAAAAAAAAGTGTCTGATATGTTCATGAAGTGATAGGAACATCCAGTACCACGCAAACAGTAAGAACATGTGGAAACCGAAGACAACTTGAGAGAGTCCATTCTCTCTTTCCACTATTTGGGTTTTGGGGATCAAATTAAGATTGTCAGGCTTGTCAGCAAGCAAGTGACATACATATTCCTACACACGCATACCCCAAATGAATGAATGTAAGAAAATCATCACCTAAAACCTGAAACTTATTTCATGTGGAAAAACATTAAAACATAATTTAAAAAAAAGATCTTAGCCATTATATAGTCTGGTATGGAGCAGCCCTATGATATATGACTGATTCATGATTCTCTTTTAATTTATGGTCAATTTTGGGGAATCTTGGTTTATCTTGGTTTTATCCCAGGCTAGCAATATGCATAGTTCAATACTGTCTCTCAGTGCTGGGCAAAGGCAGTGAACTAGAGCTCTGAATCGCAGGCACTCCAGAATGCTGTGTGCCTAAGCTTATGTGCAGGAGATACGGTGTGTTAAGTGCATCTTCCATTTATAGAATCCGATATATAGTGGGTGACAGGGACACAACCCATTGTGAGTGGAGGAGCGCACAGGCACAAGGGCACAGGTAAGAGGAAAGGATTCCCAGGGGGTTGTTAATGCGCAGTGAGCCACCCCATTCCCTTTCCCCCAGGCTGACTGAGCTACCTATGCTCAACCTCAGGGTACACACCAAGTTCCCCTCCATTCCAGAACCCCCCACCCTGGAAACAGGCCCATTTTGACACCACCCCTGGCCGAGGCTCACCTCTCTCAGGGTGGTCAGCGTCTTCGTGTGCACAGTGACCTGCTTGGTGAGGTCCCTGTTGTCCTTCTCCAGCTCCTTCAGCTTGCTGGCCGCATCCCGGCAGCGTGCCAGCTCTTTGTCCAGCGCACGGCTCTCTTTCTCGGCTGCTGACAGTTTGGCAGCACTGTCATCCAGGACGGCATCCTTGAGCTCCACCTGCTGCCACAGGCGTCTGGTCTCCTTCTCCAGTAGCTTCTTGTCCTTCTCCAGTTGGGCCACCTCCTGCTCCAGGGCCTTCCTGTCTTTCTCAGCCCCCTCAAGCTGCTTGTTGGTGAGCTGCAGGGTCTCCAGGTCTCGCTTCAGAGACTGGCGCTCGGCCTCCAGTTCGCCCAGCTCCCTCTCGAGGGCCTGGGACTTGTGGCTGCTGCTTTCTAGGCTGTGCTGCAGCCGCAGGTTCTCAGCGCTCACGCTTTGGTAGCTGAGTTCCAGGCGCTCTGAATTCTTGCTTAAAGTCTTCAGCAGCTCCACACTCCTGCGCAGCTCCTCCTTCTCCTGCTCCAGCTCCTGGTTTTCCTCCTCAATCTGTACCATCTTGGCGCTGGTGAAGCGCATGGCCTCCACCATCTTCCGCAGCTCCAGGTTCTCCTGATCCAGCTGCTTGTTGTCCCGCTCCAGGCCCTCGAGCTGGACAGACACATTCTGCAGGGTGTCTAAGGACTTCCTCAGCGTCCGGTTCTCCAGCTCCAGGCCCTCGACCTTCTCGGTGACTGTCTTCAGGGAGGTCACCTTCTTGGCCAGCTGCTCGTTCTCCTTCTGCAGACGGTGCAATTCCTTCTCCAGCCCCTCTGCCCGCTCTCCCTTCTCCTTGGCCTCCTCCAGGTCTCTGTGCAACTGCTTCTTCTCTAGCTCCAGCTGGCTGACCTTGCTGCCGGCCTCAGTCACAGCCTGGTGGAGGGCTCTGTTTTCCTTCTCCACATCCTTCATGCTGTTGACCTGTGGCCTCTCCCGCAGTGACCACACGGCCTGGTGGAGATGGCCCTTCTCCTGCTCCAGGTCCTTTATCTATAAGCAAACACATTAGGTATGACCCAGGCTGCTGCAGGAACCCACACCAGTGACCTGGGTTCACACAGGAGCTGCCAAGTAGAGGTCTTGAGTAGCACTCTATGGTGCACCCAAACACATCCATGGCTCATCAAAACACACTCAATACAGTGAGCATGATCTTAAACCTAAATGACACGTCTCTTTCTTGAAAGTGTTAGTGATTCCCTTGGTCATGGTCAGCAGAACCCAGTGGATATCCTAGCTGCCTCTATGGCATTCTCTTGGACAATACCCTTCTGTTGTCCAGTTTCTTCCTACCATGGATACATTGGACAGGCGGCTGCTTCCTGTGCCTTGGTCCCTTCCCTGACCTCATGGTCAGTGTCCCAAGAAACCTTGCACAATGGCTCTAAAGAGCCGCTGTACTTGCTTGGCTGTGAGTTTCCTGGAAGTATGCTGTGTGGGGTACCAAGCCTTCAAGTTCCAGTTTCCCTGACCTCCCTTAATGATGGGCTGTACCTGTAAACTGAAATAAACCATTTCTTCTTCTACACTGCTTTAGGTCATAGTGCCTGTCATAGCCACAGAGAGAAACTAGAACATTTGCGCCAGGGACGCTAGTCTTTTCCTTCCCAGAGTCAGAACAAACAACTGTCAGAAGACACTGCCAAGTGTCCATCCCAGATACGGGAGAGGGTGGAGACATGGCGTGGGCTCCTCAGCGCCTCTCCTGCTAGCACAAGCACGTGAGGTGGTGACGGCGCTGACGATGCCTACCTGCCTGGCCTTGTCAGCCTTCAGGGCCTCCATGTCACTCTGCAGCTGCTCCTTCTCCCGGATCAGCTCCTCACTGAGAGTCTCCAGGTCTTGGTTGCTCTGCTTTTCTCTCTCCAGCTGTGTTTGCAACTTTTCAATCTGCAGATTTAAAGATCGAGCCTGTGACAGTCAGCCTAACTCAAGCGAGCTGTGTTTGGACAGACAGACAGAGCCTTCTCTGCCCAGGCTATTCCCACAGGCCCTTGAGAAAAAAAGGTACTAGTGTTAATTTGCAGCAAAGCCCTCCCCCTCCCTCAGTCACGGACCTGACATGACCTGCACTTCCTACTTGGGATAAGAAGTTACTTGGCAGAGGCCTGTCCTTGTCTGTCCCAGGTTACCCATGCTGCTTTGTGTTTAATCTACCCCATATCTTGCTTTTTTTTCTTGACCTCATCTACTTCCGCTGTATCAGACCATATCCCACAAACACCCAGTGCCAGATTACCCACAAGTACCGTATGGTTCCCCTTCCCCTCCTTATGCTTGGTGAAAGCACCTAGCTGCTTAGGTTTTATCCTCCCCAGGTAAACCTACCATCAAACCCTGCCCCTTCTGCCCACTCTACTTCTCCCCACACTTCATGGCTGCTGCCCCAGACCAAACTGCACTGTTCTGCCTAGACATTATCCACCTATTACCTCCTGCCAACACCAGGCTCTGACAGGGGCACCCTCCGGCACCTAAGCTTCCAAGAGCATGAGTTATCTGGACAAGAGTTTACATCTTCCAGCACTGGGTGCCCGTTACGACGCAGGACCTGACTCAGCAGGGCTGGCAATCTTGTTCTCTGGAGATACTCAAGCTACTCTATTCTGCTGAGGCTTCAAGCCCAGGCTGCCTCTTCTTGCTGTCACCAACTGCATTCAGCATGGGACAAGGATGCTGGCCTCAGAGGGGCAAAACAAACCTGTCCTCCCTACTGACGATGTAACTTTAAGTGAGTACCTGACCATTCATCAGGACCAGACACACTCATGATGCTCAGTGACAACATCTGCTGTACCACAGGTAGCTGACCCTCCCTGGAGAATGCAGGGCCCATGCCCAGTTTCTGACTCTACGGATCTGGGGTGGGGTCTGGGGATCTGCATTTTATGTCATCTTAGGGTACCTTAGGCTGCTGGTTCGGGACCACTGCTCTAAAAGCGATGCTGAGAAGCATCAGAAGCTCAGGCCACCCTTTAATCTGCACCTTGAAGGTAGAACCAGGGAAGCCCAGTGATCCCAGGAGCAAAGTATGGACAAAGGTTCAAGATCCCACAGCTCTAAGAATCCTTGTCTATAAAGACTCTGCAATCTCTTTCCTCATAGTCTGGGGTACCATGAAACCTTCCTTAGGAGAAACTGGGGTCCACCCGAGGGAAAGGCGGAGCCGTGGGGTGTGCATGCACCTCAGTTGTTAAGAGTCCCAGTATGGGACCCTAGGGCAGGTGTGACTCATCAGCCATGTAGGTCACAGCTTTCTAGAAGGATGCTACGATGTGTTACATACAGGTCTTTTCCAAAATCAAGACCACCTATCTCACCCGAGACCTGACACACAGAAGGGAGGCCGAGTTGGCTCAGCACAGAGCATGCTGTGGGGCCAGAAATGAGGAAGAAGTGGGGCCACAGTTATGGAAGAGTACTGGCCCACAGGGGTCAGTGACTGGCTTAATGCCTTTAAGAAGGGCTGGACGCATGTCCCTCTATGTATACTTCCAAGCCTGTGGGATGAGGCCCCCAGCTCTGCCCTGAGCTATGCCAGTCTTTGGGTCCGATGCTGTCTCTGCTTTCTAAACATGGGATTTTCCTGTGTCCTGCTTGGCTGCTCTGGGATCACCTCCATCTTTTTCCTTCTTGGTTCTCTGTCCCACATTCTACTGCTTACTGAAGATAGCAAACCCCTCCACCCCCAGCAAGCTGGCTATGCTGGGTTGAGAGCTAGCTACAGGCTCGTGAGCCTGAGAAAGCTTCTGTCCTTACTGCTGGGGCTCAGACACTTCGGACAGCTGCTCCTGACTTCTCCTGATGACCCCAAAGCAAGCAGGGCCCTCTTCCTCTGATAATACGGAATCTTTTCCTATTTGGCTACAGGAACTACACCTCCGTGACACTGGTATAAAGTTGCACAAAGACTGGAGGGAGGCAGTGTCTCAAGGACCCAGCAGGGAAACTGCAAGGACTCCAGTGAGCCCTACCTCATAGAGGATGACTCGGGTAATAGAAAGGAAATGGCGGCGGGGGGTGGGTGTGTGCTGGGCTGGTTGAGTGTGACCTCCTTCTGGTGCTCAAGTGCTTACTCACTAAACACAGGGAACTAGGACCAAAAGATGGTCAGAGCTGTATAGAGGATGGAAACAGCCTCCTCTACTGGCTGGGCAGACTGCTGCCAGACACACTCTATGGGCAGGACACAGGACAATTCTGGTCTGCGAAAAGCAACCCTCCTTCTAGTGTCCCTTTAGTCCCTAGCAACTGGAAACTCTGTGGGACGTCATGGCTTTCCTAGGACCACAGCAGGACTGGGCTGGTAAGAGCCAAAGGGCTCAGGGAAAGCAGAAGCTAGGACTGGACATGGGCAGGAGCTGGTGGCAGTGTCCACTGCATGTGTTTGTATACAAAGGATAGTCTATAGAACAGAGGTGACCCACACTGTCCCTAGCCCCGTAAGAAGACAGCCCAGGCTTTCCTGAGAACCCACAGAGTGGGAAGGTCTCATCTTCTTTTATGTCAGCTCTTTTTCATTTTATCCAACACTGAATGCTCATTTATAAAGACATTCCCTGCCCTGGGACCACAAAAACCCAAGACACCAAACCATGTGCTCACTTCTCCCATTTTCGCTTTGCACCACAAGACAAGGCACGAGAGAGGGGTGTCTCCTGTTCTCTAAAGGAAGAACAAATCACTTGGCAGCTAAAATGTCACACGACAATCCGTACTTCAAAGGACCATGAGAGGGTAAGTGCAGCTCAATGGCTCCATGAAGGTCCTTTTCACAGCGGGAGAGTTTGGGCCAAGCAGCAGAGGCAGGATTCCTGGGGACCGGTCTCCTGCCAGCCAACCTCGCTCCCCTCCTGCCACCGCACCAGGTGCCTTCTATAGGACTAAGGAGCAAATCAAGAAAACACAGACATGAGGCACAGTTCCTACAGGAGAGCCACCAGTAAGGAAATGATCGCTGTCTCCCTGGAGTCTGGCAGTGGGTGTGTTAAAGGCCCAGGCATGCCATTTCCCGCATAGCACACTGGGTGCCCCATGCCCGCCCAGGGAGGTCACCTTCTTGCTAAGCTGTTGGTTCTCCTTCTCCAGCTCCCCACATTTGAGGCTGTTCTCCTCCAGCGCCAGCGATGTGTCCCGCAGCCCCTGGATGGTACTCTGGAGGCTCTGGTTCTCCTTCTCCAGCTTCAGGATGCGGCTCGAGGCGCACTCGTTCAGCTCGAACACGAAGGACTTCCTGGAGGCTGAAGAGCCGAGCCAGTCAGGGTCTAGCATTTCAGGAACCCCTGCTTCCACCCTCTGACACAAGCCGAGCCCCAAGAACAAGGTGTTCCTCTTGTTCTCCGTTCTCATCCGACTGGGACTGCTGCTTCAGCGCCCAAGAGTGAGGCCTCTGCTGGCAGAGTTGGGTCCACTCCATCTAGAGCTTGAGGAGAAATTGGATTACACTGTAGGCGCCAATCGTGGGACTTGTGGGAACCTGGGTCACCGACACTGCTCACTCGACTGACTCACGGGCTGCAGGCATTTTCGGTGCCCA
>PVIU01006939.1:0-84127 GCA_004026605.1 Ondatra zibethicus | reverse complement strand
TGGTCCTTTCCTCCTACAAGCAGAGGCAAGGCTTCAGGTAAGTTCCAGGGCTTCTCAGGAGGCAAACAGTCAAGGCTGTTCCCCAGTCCCTCCTCTGTCCACTCACCAACTCAAGCCTCATCACAATGCACTGTTGACATTCTCTGTCCCTCTACTCCTGGCTCTCCTCATCACCCAGAGGCTAGGAGAGTAGAGAAGCTGCTGAGGTCCACGGCAAAGCCATCCATGTGTGTTCAGCCTCAACATATGATATATGTGTCCAGATCCTTCAGCAACTATAAGGACTGAAGAGTTCTGTGTCCTCTCTTGTATTATCATCTGCCACACCAAGTGCACAGACCCAACAGGCCAGACCGTCTTAAAGACCCAACGCAACAACGGCAGCAACAAGGAAGGGACTGGGACATGAACACAGTATGTCCAGTCCTAAAAGCAACACAGGTTCAGAGACGCTTGGGAGGCCTCCGCCCAGTTCGCTAAAGAAAGCAACCTAGGCATCATGGATCTTGGAGAAAGAACTTACAACCAACATAATGTCTAACTACAGTCTAAATAGATATCCTATATAGGACTCACCAAACAGATGGAGATCATCACAGAAGATATAATCAGCCCCACCTGATACATCTACAACACAGCTCCTGCACCTAAGGTCACAGCAGAAGATTGTAAGAGCCAGAGGAACAGGAAGTTGGCTGTGAGAGTTAAAATCCTAGAAGTGTCAGAGAAGCTACACCAGGAAATCTCCTCGTCATGGCTGCCTAAACAAAACCAACAGGACAATACCAACAGACATGTTAACACGCAACAGGGAAATCACACGGGATCTCAACCTAGGCAAAGAATTATAGTCAACTAAGGAATGTTGAGAGCAGAAGAAATTCTCCCCCAAATCAGCTATCCAGTACCAGATGGCCAGCCCTGAAAACTACATACAAGTGACAGTCTATGGACTGAGTAGGATGTATTTACACGTGTGTGTGTGTGTGTGTGAACAGTTAAAGACACATAGGCCATGAATTTGAGATAGTGGAAGGGAGGTACATGGGAAGGATTGGAGAGAGGAAAGGGAAGGGGAGAAATGATATAACTGCATTTTAATTAAAAAAAAAAAAGCCTAATAAGCAAAGCACCTGGTGTAAAATAAAAGTCCACTAACTCAGTCTGTGGCCATTACTTCTGCAATGCTTGGCAGCAAGCACATTTACCTCAGTTTAGGTATTCCACCACTGTTCACGTTTCTGATCCTCCCACGCTGGGAGTCAGCACAGAATAACTTTCAAGCTTCTACAAGTTCAACAACAGCACTGATTGCAGGCAGTTTATCAGCAACTCAAGCAAGCTCCACACTGAACACAAAGGTTCGAGCATCAGACCACCCAGCAACCAGGACTCACGGGTACAGTAAACATAAACAGGGCCAGGCAGGGCTGAAGTCTGGGTCTCCTCCCGTGAGGCTGAAGGCAAGATTGTGGCCCTCATTTGGCAGATGGGGCAGCTGAAGTTTAAAGACATGGTATTACTCCAGGCCCCGAGTAGAGGAGCCAGCACGCTAAGCCAGGTCTTTCCAAGTCCTTCTGTCTTTCCACGCCCACTAGAAGGCTGTGGGTAGAGCTCAGTGGTAATGTATGTGCCTGGTATACTTGAGGCCCTGACTTCAATCCGCAGCCCAAGCACAATCTCAAGTATTTAGGGCCAGGCACAGTTTAATACAGCTACTCAGGGGAATGGAGCAGGAGGCTCACCTGAGCCCAGGAGTTTAGAGACAGTTTGGGTAACATAGTGAGACCAACCAACACTATCACTAAGAATAAATCATAGGCCCAGAGAGATGGCTCAGTGGTCAAGAGCACTGGCTATTCTTACAGAGGACCCCGGTTCAGTTCCCAGCACACACATGGCAGATCAAAACTACCTGTAATTCTAATTCCAAGGGTTCCAAGACCCTCTTCTGGCCTCTGTAGGCACCAGGTATGCAAGTAGTACAGAGATATGCATGCAGGCAAAAACACCCATGCACACAAAATCATGTGGTCAGTGAGATGTGGCTCAGTGAGTAAAGGTGCCTGACGACCTGGGTTTCGGTCCTCACATGGTGGATGAATAACCTATCCCCACAAACGGTCCTCACGTCTACGTATGCACATATGTGTAAATAAATCTAATTAAAAAAAAAGAAAAAGAAAAAATCTATCATGGCCATTGACTTAAAGGGTTCATAAACTACACCAAGCTGTATGAACTGACCAGGCTTTTGAAGCTGGCCCTGAAAGCCTGCACTGCTTCTCCAGTCCACCAGGGGGCAGAAGTTCTTCTTGGTGGACTTGAACTTCTGAGCCATAGACAATGCCCTCTCCCACCCACTCAGTGTGGCTCCCAGGCACCTCAGCTTGGTACACAGGCACCAAAGCAGACACAGTTCAGTGTCCACAGAAACAAGCTAATGCAACACTTTCATGTTAAGAGCTGGTAAGAGCACTGAGCACTGGAAGAAATGAATGACCTTGTTAGTATTCTCAGGGAATTTTTATTGAGATCTTTCAAACCTAAAACAACCCAAATGCCCAAGCCTGCTCTGTCAAATGCTAAGTCAATACTAACTTGTTAAGTTGGGTGCATGGGAAAGGTGAACGTGGCTATTTTCAAACACAGGAATTGGCTTATTGTTTGCTGGGCGCTGGAGCTTCCTGCTGCAGTGCTGACTGGGGTCCCCCACCCTTCCCATAATGAGCAGCTTATCTCAGGGTACCGGCAGAGGGCAGCAGTGCGAGCCAGTAAGAATGACTCTCCTCCCTCCCCTTCCCCCAAGACCATAAAGAGCTGGAGACTAGGGAGAAGTGGCCACTTAGCATCCCCACCAGGGAGACAGGAGAGGCTGCATCCATCCTGCCCAATTATGCAAATGAACAGGGCAAATAATATCCAGGGTCCATTTATAATAAGGATTAGTGATCACTGGGGACACTTCTGGTGTCAGGGCTTTCTGTCATCAGCAAAGAGCTGTGATCTGGAAGCTTCAGAGTGTCCATATGGGAAACCCCGAAATCCCAGCACTTCATTTAGAGTTTACTTCTGGGCATCGGGGCTGCCAGGCCACTCATGTCTCCCCTGGGGATGACCATAATGAAACAGCTCCAAACGGCACTTGAGGAAATCACATTTACTCGCGGAGAATGGCTGGGCTGTTGGGAAGATGCAGAGGCAGTCACGGGCTCAGCTCCTGGGTGAGCAGTAGCTCCGGCGGGGCTGGGTCCCTGCACGGGGCGCTACCTACCATCGGACAGGTCTGCATGCTTCGACAGCTGCTCCAGCTCCCAGCCCAGGTGGGCCGACTCGTTCATGCTCTGCTTCTGTGCAATCTCCAGAACCATGTTTTCTTCCAGCAGCTCCTCAATTCGTTTCTTATCTGTGTCCCGATCCTGGGGTAGAAAGAGGGAAAGTGTGAGCGAAAGCTGACTGGTCTCAGACGCGAAGTACCAACTACCACCCGCTCAGGACACAATGCTTCCTTCTAGACAGAGAGATGGACACAAACACCCCCACTCAGGGCCCCACCGTAACAGGGACCACTACTAGAGAGTCCCTTGACCTGGCCACTCAGGTCAAGAAGGATACTCTAAGGTCCCAGTGAACGCTGTGAACGCAGGGACACAAGGAACAGTGCTTTGCAACGTGACATTGGGGTGACAGGCAACTTGTCAGCTCTAAGGTAGGTCTCTGCACCCTCAAGGGCTGTGACAAGATGACATACCAGTGCTCAACCCATTCAAGAGCCATTGAGGACCCTTGAAAAAGACATATGTGTTCACTCTTGCAGAAGCAACATGTTAAGTCAGGTCCCAGCTGTTTTGAGGGCAGTAAGTGCCCACTCAAGTCACTGAGTGCTGCAAGGTCTTCTCTTAAGTCAGCAAGCTGCTGGGAGGCAGCAAACTCAGAAGCTGGCACACCAGAAGAGCTTGCCCCTCCTATACCCCCACCATCGCTTCTGCACAAGGCACCCGCTTCAGTCGCACCAGTTCCAAGTCATGGAGTTTGGATTTTAGCTGCAGGTTCTCTTTCTCTAGCTCGTGGACTTTGTCACTGCGAGCCCTGGAGGCAGTCAGTTGCTCCTCCAACATGGCCTTGGTCTCGATTAAGACAATGTTGTCCTCTCTCAGTTCCTAAAGAGCAAACACCAACAGGAGAGCCATCAGATAAGGCCAGGGTCAGGCCCCTGGAGCCAAGCAACCGGGTGAGGGACACCGGTTGTGGGAAGCTCTGCCTCCAGTCCCTGTCAGCCTCACCCATTCCCTTGAAGCCAGGCAAAAAAAAAGTTCAAGAATCAAGAAAATATAAAATAGCGCTGAGGTGCAGATCAGCACGGAGGGAATGCCTGGCATGCACAAGGTCCTGGGTTTGCTCCCCAGCACAGCAGAGAATGAGAACTTTGGGAAAGCAACCCTTCCTCCTCAAGGTCTTCCACAGTCACTCAGATGATCTTCAACTTGGACCCCACTGGAAAGTGGACTGTACTGACAATGTGGGTCACTTCTGGCCTGGTTTCCTTTAACACAGGGAAGTGAAGGGGGTGGCTGAGACTGCCGAGGGGGCGGAGCCAGGACTAAGTTGGGGTCAGTCTAGTCGCAGCAGAGGAAGCACAAATCCCACAGACAGGTGCAGGCAGAAACTGGCCTCTGCTGGCATCATAGGAAGAGGCCAGTCTATGAGCCATGTCTGTCAGACCCTGTTGTCCTGAGCCTCTCACATCCCATGAGCCTTTCTCAGCAGTGTTTGGTGTCCTGAGTGGGGGGTGGGAGTGGGGAGGCTTGCATGTCTCCCACATCTTCACAGTTTATAAACAGTGCACACCAGGAACTGTCACCTTCCTTGGTGGGGAAGGTTCCCAAGACTTGTCCCACTCACAGACTGCAACAAGGACCAAGGATGGAACTTCTACTTACCCACCGTGTGCTCATTCTCCCACATGGGCCTGAATCCAAGCTTCCCGGGGGAGAAAAACACTCACGGGCATGGGTTTGATCAAAGTTGGCCCTGGGGAAGCAGCTCATTGATTCTAGAGTCTCCATGCCCAACAAAGACCACATCACTGTGGCTGGTTCTCTCTCACCTGCTCCTCTTAGTACCCCTCAGAGGGCAGGCAGGGCCAGTCTCTTCCCACAGATGGAGAAACAACCCAAGTGTATGAAGGAAGGTGCCCAAAGTCACAGGCCTGCTGTGGGCTCAGACTTTTCTCCATGCCCCTCAGCTTCTCAGGGGCCTCTGGTTAATAAGAGGCCAACACTGCCACCAATGACATAAGACAGAGAACACGGAGGGTCTCGAATCAGCCAAAGTCCGGCATGGTCTTTGCAGTCACTGTCCATCCTATATCTGATAAGGTCTACCCACCAGCCTCACTTTCAGCCTTGCTATTCTGATTTGGTAAACAAGCACAGACAGGCTGTATGTCTATCCTCACAGTCAACTCCTACTTAGTCTTCAAGATCCATCCTGAACGACTCACTGAGGACTTGGAGTCGACATTATCTATCCTATTCACTAAGTCAAGTCAGATATCTGGGTTTCCACTCTTCTTGCTCCTGCTGAGGTAAAGGTAGCTGCCTTGTCCTCTTCCCCAACTCGGGCACTCTTGGGAAGGAACTGTTACACTTCTGCTCACTGAGTCTTGTAGCAAGGGGGAGTTGGTGGTAGCCTATGTGGTGGCCCTTGAAGGACAGGCAGGGAGAGCACCCAACAGAATCATCTCTAAACACCTTTCAAACTGCCTCTGCTTTGGTCTCAATGTCCCCAGTATTAGGTAATGACATTCCACCCTGCCTTACGCATCTACCACCTCACAGGACAGCACCCAGCCAGGAAAGACGCTATACTTAAGCTCCTGACAGCCAAGGACTTCACTAGTGGTGTGAAGGGCTGAGAAGCTGACTCCATGGCTCTGGGCAGCTGTCTGGGATACCTATCTGCCCCAACCAGGAGGCTGTTATCAAGTCCAACCCGGTCCTTCCCACAGCTGGGGTGGTTATACAGCCATAGGTTAGACTAAAGGTCTTGTGCCCAAGTGACTTGAAAGAGTAACTGAGGGGGCAGTGGGCCAACTCCATTTCTGCCACGAATTCTGGCTGTAGGAACTCTCAGACTGGATAACTGCCTATGTGAAAATGTGGGTTAATAATGTATACACAACTCCTATTACACAACACCTGAACTCACTAGCTGTCCAGTCACAGGTACTTCACACCCGGAAAGGACAAAGTTCAATCCAGCACTCGCCTATGAAGCAGCTCCTTGTTAACACATAAAAATTGTTTGGCAAGGGCTTACGGGTGTTGCTGAACAGTGGAGGACTTGCCTAGCATACGTGAAGCCCTGGGCTCTGTCCCTAACACTGGAAAACAAACACATACAACAAAAATTAACTGGTTTCCCAGAGTGCCTTGTGACCCCCCACAAACACCAAACACTGGAAGGGATATGGAGTCAAAAAGTCTCCTTTCCAGTGAGCTTGGGATTGCAACACACATGGCTCCTGGCGTCCACTGCAACAGGAAGCCCAGGGATGCCGAGGGAAGCAAGAGCTGGGTCACCGGACCCATGGCAACAGGCCTCTTGCTCCTTCCTACCCTGTCTCTATCCCTCTTAGCCCCAGTGCCATGGTGAGTCAAGGGCGGGGTATGCTCTACCCTGACCCTGAAGGCCTGTCTGCCTGAAACAAGGCCTGACCTGAAGAAATGTAGGGACCAGAGCAGAAACCAAAGGTCCACTCTGTCCTGTTCAACTTGACAGATCTCATCACAGTACCCAGAAGCCAAGAGGGACAAAGGAAACCCCAAGGCAGAAAGAACAGAAGACTGCCCGTCCAGCATCTGAGCTCCCGATGGCAAGCTCCCTGGAATTTAACACTCCTCACTTGGGACATGACTGCTTAGTTGGGCACGAACTGTTGGAGACTGGGGTCCCCCCATAAGCACCTCTAGTTCTCTTGTACCACCCTTATCCCCTTTTCTTCTCCTTAATGGCCAAGGCTCCCCCTCATTCTCTGGCAGCCACTCAGGGCTCTGGAGACTGCCAGCCACATTCTGATCCCAGGCCACTTGCTTAGCAACTGTGCCGCCTTTTCTTGTCTGAAGAAAGGAGGTTGCCTGCTACACCTCACAGGGTCACTGTGGGCCTTAAACGGTATGGTGGACCTAGAGCTAAAGGCAGTTCATAGTCTATAGGCCCTACAGCTCACCTAAAGGCCATGCTGCACATCTGCTCCGGAAAGGACCAGAAAGCAATACTCTGTTGGGGCCAGAGGATGGGGCATTGTGTGCCAATAAAACTGTACCCATAAAAGCCAACGGTGGGCTGGGTTTAATCTAGAGACCACAGTTTGCTGGCTTGCGAGCCAAGAGTGTCACTGGCACAGAGGCCTCACTATCAGAGATGCACATACTATCTGCCTGGGCATACAGGAAACACAGAAACATGTATCACAGTAATACCATACTTCATGCACCACCCAGAAAGGGGTGCTTATAAAAGAAATGCGAAACACAGGATTTGCTGAGTTCACAGACCTAGACCTGCTCTCAGGCCCTAAGGGGACAACTTCTGAATGAGCACAAGGAGAGTCAGACAACCTGGAAAGTCAGCTGCAGAGGCCCAGGGTGGTGGCTGCGGTGCGGGGTCAGGGGCAGCACTGAGTGCAGGGCAAAGGGAGAGCATGGAGTCATTCTGGTGATATGAAGTATGTATATATATGTGTGTGTGGTGGACCATTGGAGAGGGCATCCCAGGAGTAGGCCAGGGGGCTGAGCAGCATAGCTAGTTTAGATTCAGGGAGGGCTTCTGTGTACAACTGCCAGAATAACCAGAGAGGTCAACTAGAGGCATGCACAGACTTCAGATACCTACTGAGGACCACAACATGCTGAGAGGTGGGAACATAGGTTTAAAGGATGATGGGTCCCTGGGCCTGATCTGGGTGGGGTGAAGAGAGGAGAAAAAAGAAGACATGAACCCCGCATAAGTGCAAGGAAAATGACTGAACTCCACAGTCAGCACAGGCCAGCATGGAGGGCAGACAGTGATTCTGGACATATTAACTGAGGCTCCTATGGGACGGAGATCGGAAAGCAGGAAAGGGACCAGCCCAAAGCTCCAGGCAATAGGCGCATCTCCCACTGAAGGTGACAGACACATCTAGAAGAGCTAGGAACCTCAGGGTACAGGCGAGTAAGTCAGCCTGGGGTCGGGGCAGGAATGACCAAACTCTGTCTCTTCCTGACCCTGGCCCCCTCTGCTGTCATCTTAGAGGTGTGATCTCAGAACGGGGGTTACAGGAATGAAACACGTTGGAACGGGTCATTAACTCAGCTCCTAAGGGCCAGGGCCTTGCCGGTGACCCACCCATCTCTCTGGCTGCCGCTTCCCTGCAAGACCTGTTCCAGGGCTTTAATCTCCACTCGGGGTTCTCTACAGGGAAGGGCTGGCTAGAATAAGCTTGCTGCAGGCATGCCTCTGTGCCTGGGAGGCCAGGGCAGGACACACTCCTCCTTTCGTAACAGGACAAGACTTGCCCAGCACTTGGCAGAACAGTGTACGGCTGGGTCTCTGTCCCTCTCATTAGCTCAAAACTAGCACTTCCTAGAAAGCTGCTCATCTACACAGCACAGGGAAGACCACGGCCACTGTGCTCAAGATGCATACGGCATCTGATCATCTGCCTTCTGCTTTACGTAGAATTTATTTTAAAGATTTATTGTTATGTATACAGTATCCTGCCTGCATCTACACCTGCACACCAGAAGAGGGCAGCAGATCTCATTATAGATGGTTGTGAATCACCACTAGGGTGCTGGGAATTGAACTCAGGACCTCTGAGTTAACAGCCAGTGCTCTTAACCACTTGAGCCATCTCTCCAGCCCCTAAGGCAGAACTTCTAAGCCAATCAGGAAATACAGAAAAAGAAAACCTCCCAGACTGTGACACCACCTGACAGCCCTGACTGAGAACCTCTTGCCCCAGGCAGTGCCCTGAGGCCCACTGTTTTCAAAGGGAAGCCACAGGGGCAGCTCCGTACCCACCCCACACCTTCCCTGTCTCCAGGGTGGTCACACTGCTCCCTGTGCGCAGTTTCCATCCTTCAGGAACTAGAGCAGGAGCCACAGAAACGCTGCTGTAGTTTAAGAACAAACTGTGAATCTGTGATCCAGATTTTACTCATGAAATCCAACTTGCTATGGCTCTCGGACCCGAGCTCTTCCTCACCTCCTCCTCCACCCGCGCTGACGCGTTTCTTCCTCTGGGGATCTGCGCTGGTGTGCTCTTCAGGCCATCAGAGAGGATGTCTCGGTCACCCCGCCCCCCACCCACAGTGTCACAAATGGGGACAGCTGGTGCGAATGTGACAGCTAAGCAAGCCAGACTCTCGCTTAGAGGAGCTTGCTCACCTGCCCATCATAAGTAACTTGACCCATTCCAGTCCCAAGAAGAGTGACCCTCAGGCTTCTCCCCTGCATTCTCCCTAGAGCAAAAGGCCACACATTTCACAGTGTACACAAGGATTATTCCACAGCAGTCTAGTGGGTGGAATGACCTCATTCACTATGGTTTCTTTCAATCGGTGCAGGGTTTCCCAAAGATCTCATGCCTGTTGCCATGTGAGGTAGAATCCCCACCCAGGGTTGGAAGCCCGCACGGACAGAGCAGACCACAGACAGGTAGTAAGTTCTATGATTCTCGCCTATGAAAGTGAGCACCCCACAGCCTAGAGCCTCTGCAGGAAAAGTATGTATAGTAGCACACACCTGTAATGTGTGCGTGTTAGGGAGTGGAAATCCATGGGTCAAGCAGGCCAGAGGTTGGTGCTAAGCGTCTCCTCAATCACTTTTTTACTTTATTTTTAAAAAAACGCACTGACTGACTAGCAAGTCCCAGGGACCCACCTATACCTGCCTCCCTAATGCTGAGATCACAGGAGCTGTCTGAACTCAGGCCCTCCGGCTGTGGAGCAGCACATTACCAACTGAGCCATCACTAACCCTCACCTCTGAAGATGAATGTATATACACACGCACACACGCACGCACGCATGCACGCGCACACACACACACACACACACACACACACGAGTGTTTTGCCTATATTCATATCTGGGCACCACATATCAGAGAGGCCAGAAGAGAACGCTGGATTCCCTGGAACTGGGTTAAACACTTTTGAGCTGCCACATAGGTGCTGGAAATTGAACCTGGGACCTCTGAAGATCAGCCAGTATTCTTAATCACCACTTAGATATCTCTCCAGTCTGAAATGTCTGTGTGTGTGTGTGTGTGTGTGTGTGTGTGAGAGAGAGAGAGAGAGAGAGAGAGAGAGAGAGAGAGAGAGAGAGAGAGAGCATGCGCATGCAGGCTGTCCTCTATTTTTCTCCACCTCATTCACTTCAGTCTCTCACTGAACCTGGAGCTCACTATTTCTTTGGACAACAAACCCTACTATTCCTTCTTCCATCAGAGGTGCTGGTGGGCCCAGGCCCAGTCCTCTGATGGCGGGAACAGTTACCTCAATCCCTGCAGGCCCAGACAACACCAGGACCTTCAGGGAAAGCAAACTATCCAAAGTCTCCAAGCTGCACTTGACCTTAGGGCCAAAACACATTGGCGCACAGGCCAGTGGTGGCCGGGAACAGCCTATGTCTACAGAAAGCACAGCGGTTACCAGGTCTGCAAATGCAGCACCGCCCAAGAAAGAGTCTAGTAAGTATGATTCTTCAGCTCCTGGTGTGTGCTAGGACTGCTCCAGATGCTGGGAATATATATCCATCAGCAAGAGGAACCAAGCTCCTTTTCCAAAAAGGCCTTTCTGGTGGGGTCCAGGAAAGCAGGAAGAGGCTTAAGTGCCAGCCCAAAGGAGCTTCTGAGATATACATCACCATTCCACCCACTAGACTGCTGTGGAATAATCCTTGTGTACACTGTGAAAATGTGTGGCTCTCCATGTTAACAAACATTATAACAGGATAAGCAGAATTTCCAGGGCAGAGGCAATGTTGGGAAGAAGAAGGGCAAAGTCTGAGGAGTCTCAAGCCAGAAGCACTGTGGGGAGTTCATAGATGAGGTAAACCAGCCTCGAGGCAGCACACAGATTAATAGAAATGGGTTAGTTTGAGTTGTAAGAGCTGGCTGGAGACAAGCCTAAGCTAGTGACCCACCATCTATAATTAATAATAAGTCTCTGTGTAGTTATTTGGGAGTGACTCTGGGGCACAGAGAAACTCGGCCTGTACTAGACACCGAATAAGGATGGTATACTCTGCATACCTTGGCTGGCTGGGCCCCCAAGCCTCCAAGTTCCCTTTGCATTATCCACCATGGACTTACCAGGATGCATAACCCTGACCTCATCCCAGGTACTGACTGCCATGCTGGTTGCTTTCTCAGGCTTCTCAGAATTTGACTCCTCTGCATGGTACCCCCAACCTGGAGCTGCTCCCCATCATCTCAGGCTCTTCTTTTTCCTGTGGCCTCCCAGGAAAGCATTCCTGATCTTGGCCCGTGTCCTGAGGGGGGGCTTTCTTGTACAGCACCTGCATAGCACTCAGACACCACAACCTAACTGCAGGCTTACTTACCTGCTTCTAACCAGACATGGAGCTTTAGGAGGGGACTGGCGGTGTCCCTGTCATTCCCATGGCTGTCTCCATATTGTTCAGTCAATGTCACCACAGGGCAAAGTCAAACTCACACCAAAGTGTGTCAAGTGTGGAGAGGCCAAAGAAGGTATCACAACTGTTCTTCACATTCTCCAAGGGTAAAGGCAGCTCACACTTGCTGCTGGGAATTCTCCAATCCAAGGAGCATCCAAATGCTGTGTGTTCCACCATTACCCGAGTTCTGGGTTGCACAGATGTACAAACTTCTCCTCTCAGGCCCAATTCACCAGGAGGCTCTGACCCCACAGTTTCTGCAACCCATGCACGCCTCATGCATCATGAGCCCTGCAAGGTCTCATGTAGACAAATGCATTCCTTCTTACTGTTAATAGAACTACTTACTTCATAACTTATGGAATTAATAATATAGAAAGTGTTACTGTACTCAATTGAGTCAGGTGGTGGGAAAGAGGCTCCCTGCAAACCTCTTTCAATGTCTAGATTCTCCCTGCTGCAGAGAGCAGGACTCCTGCATCATCAGCATCATCATCACCATCAGCAGCAGCAGAAGCAGCTCCTAACACAGTAGCTTATCTGCATGTTCACGAGAGAACACTGGGACAATGCAGAAATGAATGTGGAGTCTGGATCTGGGACCTGCCCACCTCCGGTATCTGAGTGAGTCCTGCTCATCACGTACTCCTGACCCTGTCTGGGGACCTTTTAAAGTCCCAGCTGCATGAATAGCTGCCAAGAAGGCAGTTTGGGAAACCTGTACAAGACTGTGCCTGAGGCTCCATCTGCAGCATCTGAACAAGCAACAAAGCCCAACTGGTACACACTCTCCACCTGGAGCCCAGGCCAGAGTGTACACCTCTCAACATGGGCAGAGGCAGTAAGCCATGTTCCCAAGACAAAGGAAGGCCAGGGCCCCTGCTCTAGCTCCTTGCCCAGCATCTAAGGGGTCTTCTTAGCAGGGAGGAAGGTGAGTCATCCAGCTACTCACATTCTGCAAGGGGACACTCCCTGAGCAGGTCTGAGAAGCAGTGCTCAGCAACATCCTCTAGGGCTCACCTCAGCAACCCTGGCTGTAGCAAGTGGGTGAGTGTGCCAGTAGGAAAGGGAAGTCCCACAGCAGGGATGACAGAAGGCTGCTAGACCTGTGCTAAGTGACCCCAGAAGCTAGCCAAGCTGAGGCAAGACAGCTGGAGGCAGTGTGAGCAGGGAGGCAAAACCCATTCTCAAAGGAAGGGGGGGTGGGGAGATAGCCCAGTGGTAAAGGCATTTGCTATGTAAGGTTGACAAATCAAGTTCAATCCCTGGAACCCACATCAAAACTAGACACAAGGGGGTGGAAGGGCAGATCAGGGGTTAACATTTAGTCCCCAGCACCTGTCTCTATAGAGCAGCTCACAACCAGCTCTAACCTCTGACCTCTGTGGACACCTGCACATGCATGCACACAGTCCCCCTGCCACATATACACCATTAAAAATTAGGTTAATCTTTTTAAAAAAATTCAAAAAGCCAGATGTGGTGGCACGTTACGACACTCCTACAGTGATGTGGGAAGCAGAAACGAGAACCGGATGGAGGCTTGCAGACCAGCCTGCCTGGAGAGTGCAGGGGCATAAACACCCAGGCAGCCTGGGGAGTGCAGGGGCATAGGAACCCAGGCAGCCTGGGGAGTGCAGGGGCATAGGCACCCAGGCAGCCTGGGGAGTGCAGGGGCATAGGCACCCAGGCAGCCTGGGGAGTGCAGGGGCATAGGCACCCAGGCAGCCTGGGGAGTGCAGGGGCATAGGCACCCAGGCAGCCTAGAGAATGCAGCAGCATAACCACAGGAACAACTCTTTCTACCTCAACCAGGTAGGAGAGGCAGATGCCGGAAAGCCATCCTGATCTACACACACACACGTGTATGCACACTTACAAACGCAGTGAGTAAAGCACTGATAACAGCTGATCTCCACACACACACGTGTGTGCACACTTACAAATGCAGTGAGTAAAGCACTGATAACAGCTGATCTCCACACACACGTGTGTGCACACTTACAAATGCAGTGAGTAAAGCACTGATAACAGCTGATCTCCACACATACACGTGTGTGCACACTTACAAACGCAGTGAGTAAAGCACTGATAACAGCTGATCTCCACGCATACACGTGTGTGCACACTTACAAACGCAGTGAGTAAAGCACTGATAACAGCTGATCTCCACACATACACGTGTGTGCACACTTACAAACGCAGTGAGTAAAGCACTGATAACAGCTGGCAGGGCTTCCGCTGCCTAGGAGTAGACGAAGGGATCTATTTTCTACATTGCTCATTTTTAAAACTTCATTAGCAGCAGTATTTTTATTTTATGGATGGTGGACACTGAGGCCTAGCAAACAGCCCAGAAATTGTAAGCCTTAAGAAACAAAACCAAACAAACAAAAACCAAAACAAAACCACAGACAGGAAGTCATCATTATGTTATTACAATGACTGGTTCGATGTCAACTTGACACAAGCGAGAGGTATTTGGGAAAACGGAATCTCAACTGAGAAAATGCCTCCGAAAAATGGCCTAAAGCTGAGTCTACGGTACATTTTCTTAATTAGAGATTGATCTAAGAGGGCTGTTGTGGGTGGTGCCTGGGCTGAGCAAGCCATGGCTTCTCCATTAGCTCCTGCTTCAAGGTTCCTGTCCTGACCTCCATCAACGATGAACTGCAAGCCGCAATATAACATAAACCCTTTCCTCCCCAAGTTTCTTTTGGTTACCATGTCTACCACAGTAATAAAAACCCCATGACAGTCATAAAGTGGAGAAAGAAAAACTCTAACCAGCACAGCTGCTGTTTATCAGTCGACTCCATTTCCCTCACCCACCCAACATTTGGAGATGAGAGAAGGGCTCGGGGGAGACCCAGGAAGGACCCAGGCAGGTGGGCTGTGCAGGAAGCGGCTGCTGCAGTGTGGCTCTCCTCAGATCCTCCAAGGACACAAGCTTCGGTGGCTGTGCCCAACAGCAGTGGAGGGAAGCCTGTCTGGCCACCTCACTCTGTCTCCAGGGTGGCCACTCACCTCCATGCGAGCCTTGTAAAAGTCCACATCGTGCAGCTTCTCCTTGCAGCGTATCAGTTCCATCTCCAGTCTCTCCACACGGTTCGCCTTTTCCCTCAGCGAGTCCAGCTCATCCCGATAGGCCCGGGCTGACCGGGCATCAGCAGCAAGCTGAATATTCTGTAGGCGCAAGAAGGTGAAATCCCAGCTTAAGACACTCCTTTGAGGAAGAAAGGGATCAGATCCCTACAGCAGGGGATCTCCTGGCGGCCAAGGAGATCCATGTCCATGCACCTTGCATGGTCTCCCACACTTTCACTAAGAAACACGGTTGGCATCCTGAGGAGGCTCTCAGGTCAACAACTGTGGACAGCTTTGCTGGACAAGTCCCCTGCTACATTCTTGACCCCCTGGGACCGGTTACTGGGGAACCCCAGCCTCAGCCCAGGCCTTGTGCTCACATCTTGCTTGGCCTTCTGAAGCTCCAGGACCAGCTGGTCCACCTCGTGTCTGGTATCTGCAAGCTGCTCCGTCTTCTCCTCCCTGCACGGGTGATTAGGAGAGAGTGAAGGGGAGGATGTTTCTTGGCAGGCTCAGGGAACAGGCTGCTACTTCTAGGACCACAGAGGGAAAAGGGGGGCACACAGGCTTCTAGGAGCCTGTGAAAATATTCCTGACATGTATTCTGTATGCTTGTACAAACATGTGCCCGTACGCATGTGCGCAATTTACTTGTGCAAGTGCATGTAGTACCCATAGATTTGATAGTCCCTGTCTTTCTCTATGCCCTCCGCATCATTTTTCTTGAGTCAGAGTCTCCCATTAAAACAGGAACTTGTGTTTCAGCTAGAGAGGCTAGCCAACAAGCCCTGGGGACCCTTGTGTCTTCACCCCCAGGACAGGGTTACAGAAGTGCTATATGTGGGTGCTGGAATTCCAAACTCTGCAAGCACTGTACCCACTAGGTTTCTAACAAGCACCCTTAAACTGGGCCCAATAACCAACCACCTATTGCCCCTAAGTGAACAAGACAGATGGAGCCTAGCCACAGCTTGCTCTGTGAGGCCAGACATGGAGAGGTAAGGTTGAGCAACTCCCCAGATGGACAAGTGACATTCACAACTTCAAGAAAACAGGAAAGAACCAAGAAAGCCAAGAAAACAATCTGTTCATCCCAGCCCTAAACTGAGTCTGCATGAATGGCAGTCTACTTTGATAGGCAGTCTGGCTGGGGCCTAAGCACCAGGAAGCCCTCCCTAGGAGTGCAGGCCTGCAGAAGGCTGGTGATGAGCCTTCAGCCACAAGGAGCTCAGAGCAGCCCCACCAGCTGAGCTAGCCCACAACACCACACATGCAAGCAAAGTACCTGAGAAGAACCATGTTTGGTTCATACGACAGAAGAGAGGAAAAACGGCAGGACTCACAGTTCCTGCCTGACGCGCCGCAGCCTGGCCTTAGTGTCAGCCAGCTCAACAGCCAGGTGCTGCTTGTCTTCACTAGACAGGCTGCTGGTGGGGCTTGGTGTGGAGTCTGGACTGGAGAACTTGCCGGGGCTGGGAGGGTGCTGCGCCTGGAGGTAGTCCCTCTCTTGTGTCAGGTCCACAATCAGCTGCACAAGACAGGGAGAAGACAGGAATACATGGGGTCACCGCTGCTCCCTGGACTGGCCCAGTGTCCAGGCCCAGATTCAGTGAAGAGACAAGAGACTGAGAATCAGAAGGGAGAACATGCTACATGTTTTCAGAGCAGGAACAGAAGCCCCCACCCATGTTAGGAACCCTCGTCAGCCTCTGTCTTCCTGTGGGCATCCCTGGTGAGGCTATTCACCACGGGAGCTATACCCTGGGGAAATATTGATATCCCACCCTAGAGATCCTGACCAGCAGGCTGGGAGGAATTCAGACCAGAGACAGAGAGAAGAAAGCAGAAGGAGAAAGGCCACATCAGAGACCCATACGGCCAGCCACAGCTGTCCCACAAGCACACCTCGGTGCACTCGTCCCGTTCGTCGATGAGTCTGCGGAGGTGGAACACCATGTTTCTGGAGAGGGCCTCCAGCTCCTCGGGGGCCACATCTGGCAACTCCAACCACTGCAGGTCAAACACATTCTCCTGGTTGTGGGTCACCTGTGGGAACACGGCCTAGGATTGCAGAGGCTGCTATGCATGATCCTGGTATTCCTGAATGCCCAGGGCCATGTGGGGTGGGACCCAGGCAGAGCCCAGAGCCCACTCTACACCTCATTCCCACATCAGGAACAGCAATTTACTTCTCAGACTTTATTAAGCCCTCACTGATAAATTTCCCATGCCCAACAGAGGAGGCTCCTTAAGTCCTGTCCCTGGATAACAAGACACTCATTCTCTGGGATGCTGTAAGCTGCATTAACTTACAACATAGAGAAGGTGAGTTGTCAGTGTGTGGATGAGGAACAGCTCTTGGCTTATTTCTTAAAATAAAATCCAATGCAAATAGAACAAAAATGTTAAGCCTCTTAGTTCAGAATCATGCGTACATAGCAATCTTGGTTTCTTCGGGGGAGTTATTTACAGTCTTAGGCGATTTTGAGGTCCGAGTCTCATTCCCACAGACCACAGAGGGCAGCCTGGCTTTACCACTCTCCTGAGCAGAGAGCTGAGGACCTGCTGAGCTGCTGTCCTCTCACTGTTGGGAGACAGATAGCATAACACATAAGTCTCAAGAGGACGGCAAAACCAGGGAAAGAGGTGTCCACAGCGGAAGCACTCAGATGTCTGAACGAGGAGAAATCTTATCCGATGGTATCTTGCAGTCAGGATCTGAAGGCAAGACCCCAACCTGATCTAGGCCAGTGCTGGGAAAACCCTGAGTCTCAATGTCATTGTGGATGGTTGCAGGGTCTCCAAGCCTGTGGCACGTGGTCACCTGAGTTTTCTAATTTCAGGCCCACTTTCCCCCTCCCTTGATTCTAACAAGCAGCTCCATAGTAGATCCTGAGCACGGGGCTTTTAGAAGGTACCCAATGAATTCCTATGCTAGCCGTCAAATCTGCTAGTTACACAGGCCTCTTTGATTGTATATTTCTTTTTCTTTTTTAATATACTGCAGTCTGGGCAGAAAGGACAGTGAGTGGCAAAGAACTCACAAATTTCAATGACCTAAGTCTGTCCCTAGACACACATATTTGCAAAATACAATACCCACAAGAAAATTAAAAGGCAGACTACTTCTTAAACTCAAAGGAGCACAGTAATGGGTGAGAATATTTATTAAATACTGACTTTCTCCTATGTCAGCTTGGCTGGGCCTCCTCCTACTACATGCCACAGTGGCATCTACCTCATACTTCAAACCTGTACCCTGCAGTGCCCCAGCCACAGACATGTCACCAGCACCTACAGGAAAGCCCTGTGCCTGGTGCTCTTCTAATTGCACAATGGCTCTTGCACGTTCCCAGTTCCGCATTTATCTACCTTGTCTAATAAGAGCGAGTGCTGAGCCCAAACAAGGCACCGAGCACTAGGGCATCCCCGGTGGACATCTGCCACGCATGAAACCACCTTTTCAGCTGACACCATCTCAGTCAACCTTAGACAAAGAGGAACAGGAAGGTCTGCTTTGTCCTTCCCCATGGCAGTGACCGCGTAGAGGCCTCCTGAGGCAGTGTTCTCAGGGTTTGCTGGCGCTGACATCTCACTTGGTGGCAGCTTGTTTCCTTGTGTATCGCTGACAGCAGTGGAGACTCTCTATAAAGATCAACTGTTCAGAGCGGGATGACATTTGCCAGAATACATTTTCAGGGCCAATAAATCAAATTCTGAGCCTAAACCATTTGACAGCTCTTAAAAATAGTCTGAGTCCATATAAGGCAAGAAGAAGCAGGCAGAAGATGACTTGATTGAAGTGTTGATTTTTTTTTTAATCTCTATTTTATTTTAGCTTGCTGGTGGCTACCTTTCCAAACAGAACCAATGTGTCTGTGGTGTTATGAAACCTAAAATTAGCAGAACCATTCACGGTGATGTAGTCCCCGAACTTTTCCACTATGGCGATGTCACCTCTTGCTATATAACCCCAGCATCCACAGCCACCCCATCCCCCCACACCCAAGCCTACCTCCTGGATGTGAGCCACAATGCCAGCCTGGGTCTCGATGTCCAGCTGTTTGATTCTCTCAATGAACTCCTCTTTTCTCTCACACTGTGAAGGGTTTATACAAGTTGATGGAAGCATTTGTCCAGGTACAGAAAACCTAATACACCCACAGGAGCCTGGGGACTTTGTACCCCCTCAGACTAAGGCTGCATAGAGCTCCTCTGGCCACACATAGGAGACTGGTTTCTGAGGCTCGCCTTTGAACCCTCCCAGGTGAGAACTTAGGGGGGGGACACGGAAATGCTTGCTTCACACAAGCTCTTCACAAGTAAAGGGAACACACCTGACTCAGGGCGACAGCAAGCACACTGGAACCATAAAGGGCCAGAGGGCAACTATGTCTGCTTGGGGGCACACCAGGGACAGGACCCAGGCTTTTATACATGTTAGCCAAGTGCTTTTAATCTTGCACCAGCCCTTCTTCATTGTTTGAGATAAGGTCTCTGTAGTCCAGGTTATCTTCAAATTCACAGTTCTCCTGCATCAGCCCCCAAGTGCTAAGATCACAGGTGTGTGTCACTTCATCCAACCAGACGCTGACAGTTATCAATTTCCTGGCCTCTGTCACAGTTCCTCAACCCTGCCACCGCAGCTGGACAGCATGCAGTGACAATTGCAAAGAACAGCGCGTGAAAACAGCTCAGTGAAACCTACTTACGAAAACAGGTACCTGAGATCTTGCCCACAAGCTGTGGTGAGCACACAGTATGCTATCCTGGCCTGAGGGGGTCTGTACCTCAAGATGCCTGGCTCTACAGACAGCTGCCACATTGTTTCCTAGCAACTCCTGTAATGATGGACTGACCACCCGGGACCTCCCCAGCTACTGAGCGGCCCTACCTGAACAGCACAGCCCAGCACCAACAGCAGCACCTTCTTAATCTCCTCCATGCTCTTCCCTGGGTCAAAACAGCAATGATATCATTAAATTCAACTGCTTAAGCAAGTCTTGGGAGATGTGTTTTGCTTAAAGGAGGCTGGGGCGGGGGATCAGAGAAAAGACAAAAATAAAACAAAATCCCAGTAGCCACTTACACATGCACACTACATAAGAGTTTTTATTCATTTATTTATTTTAACCATGAGAATTCTGTGCGGAACCATTTGAGCCCTTTACCATAAAATATCTCATAAAACCTCTCTCCATGAAAATCAACAGACCTTCCCATCAGCAAAAACTGTTAGCGTGTACTATAAGCAAACAACAGGAGCCACCTGTGTACAGCTTTGCCCGTCGTGAGGTATCTCCAACAGAGCAGGCAGGACAGCATAGCAAACCCACTGTCTTCAACTTCACGCTGCCAATGCTTATGTATCTCGCATCCCCTCCCCCTTTTGTTGGTGAAGTTCAGTGTCAGACTGGAGTGCTCTGATATAAACCACAGAAAACATAGATGTCATCTTTTGTTTTTTGAGACAAAGGCTTTCTATGCACCCTTGGTTGGCCTGGTCCTTGTGACTGCCCCCTTATTCAGCACCCCAAGCTGTGGCATTAGGATAGAGCACCCACACTGGATCCACATTAGTTTTTGATGGTACCACAACACTTTGCACAAAGGCTCAAACACCAGCCACCAGCCTTCCAGGGATCAAGTTTTGAGAAGAACATCTTGTGGCTGGTTCTCTGGGAGCAGCCTTACTCCTTAATTGGGCCAAACTGTCCTACAGACAGGCTTTTCCACATGTCCTGTGAATCATATAACAGTTTCTACTTTCCACCTCTTTTTTTTTAATATTTATTTATTTATTATGTATACAGTGTTCAGCTTCCATGTATGCCTGCAGGCCAGAAGAGGGCACCAGACCTCATTACAGATGGTTGTGAGCCACCATGTGGTTGCTGGGAATTGAACTCGGGACCTTTGGAAGAGCAGGCAATGCTTTTAACCACTGAGCCATCTCTCCAGCCCTACTTTCCACCTCTTAATCAATACATCTGGCTACTCTCTTCACTCTGCCACTAGGACAGGCCCCAAACTGTACTTCACTCAGAGTTAGATGTCTTTGACTGTGCTGGAGAGTGAACATGGGCTCTCTCCGGCTTCTGTGAGACGGAGGCAGGTGGCCTGGGTTGGGAATAGGGTTTCCATTCAAGTTAAAAAAAAATTGTTTCTGTTTTTTTCATCACGTCCTGTCATACACAGGGAATAGTGTTTGCCTAAAACATGGCATCCATTTTCTCAAGACTTCTGACTCCCTATCATTCTGCACCAAAACGGCCCCGAGTACCAACTGGAGACACTTGTGATGTCAACCATCACTGTCAATTTGACTAGATTTGGAAGTACCTAGGACACCTCTGTATGTGTCTTTGAGGCCAATTCCAGAGAGGCTTAACTGAGGACAGAAAACCAACACTTATATGGATGGCACCATTCCATGGTGCCTGAACTGAAGAAAAGGGAGAAAAGAAGAAGCCTGGTAAGTGCCAACATCCGCATCCTCTCCTGACAGAAGCAGAATATGAGGTAACTCACACCATGAACTCCACATCTTCTCACCACGGTGGATCCTCTTAGTTCATGAGCCAAAATAAACGTATCTTCCCTTGAGCTGGTATGTCAGGTATTTTATAATGAAGAGAAAAGTAACTGATACAAGTGAAAAGACCAAACCACCCCTAGGAACTGGGATAGAGACACAGGGGCATAGGCAGTTAATATGGGATTCCCCTGAATATACTGTGAATATATTTTATTACCATTGGTTAATAAAGAAGCTGCTTTATAGCCTATGGCAAGGCAGAAGATAGCCAGGCTGGAAGAGATAGAGAGAGAGAATAGGTGAAGTCAGAGAAGCGCTATGTGGTTGCCGAAGGAGAAAGCCACCAGCTGCCAGCTAGAACCTTACCGGTAGGCTACAACCTTGTAGTGATTCACAGATTAATAGAAATGGGTTAGTTTAAGATGTAAGAGTTAGTTAATAAGAAGCCTAAGCTAATAGGCCAAGCAGTGTTTAATTAATATAATTTCTGTGTAATTATTTCAGGTCTGGGTAGCTGGGATATGAACGAGCAGTCTCCGCCTACAAAATGGCATGCCAACGTGTACCAACTACATCCACATAAAACCTGAGAGAGCTTAGGAGGGAATTCTGGACACACACCAGAAACAAAACAAAAACAAAAAAAACTAAACAGAGTTAAACATGGCTTCATGGTAGCAGCATTTTCTTGGGTGGGCTGTTTGCCAGAAGCAAGCAGAGGCACGATTCCTCTAAGAGAAAGCTTCCCGACTCAGCGATAGCAGCAAAAACTGCGTGGCTCCTTTGAGAAGGCTTCCAGGTTAGTGCTAGTTGCACAAACAGCTCTAGATCTTTCAGGAGGCCGAGCACTTGAATGGGGTCTGTAGGCAGCGTTCTGGAACTTATTTGGTGGCAGCATGAGCCAACTGAGTCCCAGAATTGAGGTGGTGAGCATGGTTCCCACGGGGCCCCAGAGGTCCCAGAACTGGTGGTAAAGGTACCCCCGCCATATTGAAAGGCTGAGAGAGGCGGAGCCAGCATCCAGGGCTACTGCAACCAAGCTGTATTTTAAAAAGCACTCCTGGTCAGAAAATGATTACAGATACACAATAAAGACAGATTTAGAGAGAAATAAACCTCTGAATAGGTCACAGTGTGTTTAAAAAAAATGTATGTAGGCTTGAGAGAGAGAAGAAAAAAGTATAGACAGTTGTAAAAAGGAATAATTTTTTAAAATTAAAACAAAGTCTTTAAAGAGACAGAGTACAGACAGTCATAAATTTTAGGAATAGGGATAATAAATATTAAAAAGCAACAGTTTAAAAAAGGAAAAGAAGCCACGTAAGATGGAAAATACACAGAGAATCTGGATTGTGTATATTATTGTGTTTTCTTTGAATTTTTTGACCGTAAATGAGCTAACTACAGGGAGACATTTCATTGTATGGGCTGCTAAGCAAAATCAACATACATATTTTAAAGGTATCTTGACTTCAAAATTTGAGTCTAAGGATATGTTGCTTTGGAGAAGAGGTTCTGCTTTTGTTTCCACAGAGGATAAAAAGCTGTGGATTCCTTACCAGCTATCATGGTTTGATCAAACAAGCAATGGCCCAGATGGTCCAACATCCATGACAGTTTCAGGACTGCTGGCTGAAATGGACCTATCACACAGGATACCCCATGAAAGACCTGATTAACAGCACTCCCAATTAGCAGGAAATAGTCTAGAGAAAAACACCCAAACTCCCTAAATGATTGTTTATAAATGTTTATTTACCTTAAAGGGTGATATGCTATAGATATGGATACTTAGCACTGGTGTGGATTTTGGTTTATATGCATATTTCTGCCCTTGATTAAGGTATTGTGTTTATGCAGTTCATTTAAAAATGTAATGTCGCCGGGGCGGTGGTGGCACTCGGGAGGCAGAGGCAGGCGGATCTCTGAGTTCAAGGCCAACCTGGTCTACAAGAGCTAGTTCCAGGACAGGCTCCAAAGCTACAGAGAAACCCTGTCTCAAAAAACCAAAAAATAAAATAAAATGTAATGTATAACTAAGAAATACGGGTTAATAGATAGTCATCTATAATAGTCAAGCTTGTAGTCATGTTAGTTAGGTTTTAAGAACTTAGGACTTTACATGACAATGAGACACATCTGCCCCTGGCAACGCCAATCTACTTCAAGAGGATGGTGGGCATCAAAGATGCTCCTCATGGAGTTTTTTTTTTTTTTTTTTAGTTATTTGGGCAAGAAAATGCTCTTGTCTATACTACTTGATGGTATGCTGTATGAACTGGACATGCAGGACCCACAGAAAAAATGACTGCTGAAGTCGCCTAAAGGTGAAACAGTCCTTCAGGGTTCCTGCTTCATGAAAGAGTCTGCCATACATTCTGTAGGACACAGAAGGAAGTGACTGACAAACTGCCAATAGAGACAAAACACTCTTTCAAATTCCCTGCTTCATGGAAAAGTCTGCTGGATACTATGGGCCTGTAGGCTGAAGATGGGTGCCCCAATGTTACAGAAGATCTTTGGGTGACTTTCCCGGCAGCGAGATGTCTCTGTCAATACTAAAGTTTTGGAAGTTGCTTATAATACACTTCCTATTTCCTTAGGTAATATTATATCCTTCTAGGGTCTTTGACGGAGTTGAAGAATAGATAGTTATAATTTTTCTTAGCTATGATAAAAGATAAAGTAGATATAAATATGGTAACTGTAATTCTTACATGATACCAGTTTTGTTATATGTAATTTTACTATGTTAAAATTAAAGCCTTCCTTTTATTTAGACAGAAAAGGGGAGATGATGTGGGATTCTCCTCTGTACACTGTGAATATGTTTTATTACCACTGATTAACAAAGAAGCTTCTTTGGCCTATAGCAGGGCAGAATATAGCCAGGCTAGAAGAGATAGACAGGGAGAAGAGGCAGAGGCAGAGAGATGCTATTTAGCTGACGAAGGAGAAAGATGCCAGTCACCAGCTATAAACTTATCGGTAGACCACAGCCTCGTGGTGATTCACAGATTAATAGAAATGGGTTAATTTAAGATGTAAGAATTAGCTAGAAATATGCATAAGCTATTGGCCAAACAGTGTTGTAATCAATATAGTTTCTGTGTGATTATTCAGGTCTGAGCAGCTGGGAAATGAACAAGCAGCCTCTGCTTACAGACAGTAACCTGTGAGAGCCTGCTAATTCCTGGCCAAGACTTCACTGAACTCAATTCTGTGGCACTAGCATGGTTGTCAAGCCTCAGAACAGGGAGCTAGGAGATCACTCCTCTACACCCATGAAGCACCTCCCAGCCTCAGGTGGGCTGAGGCTATCTCCTTGTTCTCAGTGACACATCAGAAGATGAGGTTCAGTGATGTGGATCCATATACTATGGCCTTCTTTTTGCCCAAAGACTCTAATCCACACATTACCATGTTCCCTTCTTATCATTGAGGGGGAAAAAAATTTAAGCCTTCCACACTGGTTTTAATTAGATGAAAAGGGAAATTCCATGTCCAAGAGCTAACAGCCTCAAGTCAGGCCAATGGGATGCTCTGGGGCATCCCCAGTCAACACGTACCTCCTTCCCCTCTGAGTTTCACAGATTACTGGCAGGCAGAAGGCCCTTATGTGCCCTTGGGTAGACACAAAAGCACTGGCTCCTAGCCCTACAGTGAGAGATACATAGCCCCTGCTTCCCTGCCCCTATCTGGATTTGGACAAGGGAAGAAAATGCTTGTGGAGTCTACGGCCATACCACCCTGAACACGCCCGATCTCATCTGATCTCGGAAGCTAAGCAGGGTCGGGCCTGGTTAGTACTTGGATGGGAGACTGCCTGGGAATACCGGTGCTGTAGGCTTAGAAAGAAAAAAAAAATGCTTGTGGAGCTTGAGCTTGTGCAGAAAAATCTTTATTCTTGCCCAGGACCAAAGGTATCTAATTGTAGTGTACTTTAGAACAACTGAGACAGCTCCAGTGATCCACTGCAACAGCAGACTAAAACAACAGGGAGAGGTGGCCTCGAGGAGTGAGGGCCCACCAGATGGGAGGAGCAAGCTCTGCGCCCTACAGACAGTGGTGACAGCTCACAGTACATACACTCCAAAGAGGTTGTAGGGAGGACTTGGGTGTTCTCACCAGGGATCAGCGTTTGAGTGATGGGCAACCAACGGGGCCCAGGTTGATCAATATACACTATGAACGGACCAAGATGTCACGGTGAGGTGCATTCAGTCTGTAATTGTTAATGAACAAAAATCAAAGTGTGGAGTGAGTGCTGGATACGCCTGATGCCAGTGGCAAGAACACAAGCAAGTGTTCTAACAGCAAAAGGTTTAGAACCCTGCACAAATATGAGGACTCAAAACTACACTGAGGGGCTGGAGAAATGGATCAGCAGCTAAGAGCACTGGCTGCTCTTCCACAGGACCCAGGTTAGATTCCCAGCACCCACACAGCAGATCACAACTGTCTGTCACCCCAGTTCCAAAAGATCTAATGCCCTCCTCTGGTATTCTTGGGTATCAAGCATATGAGTGGTGCACAGACATATATACAGACAATATGCCCACATACACAAAAAATAATTAAAATAAACAATAGTAAAACCCAATGAGGTCAGCAAAAGAGCAAGTGTGGCACTCCCTCGGCACCCTGCCATCACCCATGTGCTACTCCAACCCACTCATTAACTCAAGAAGTCACCAGAATTAGGGAAAAGCTAAGGACTAGGCATGGGAGCACGCACCTACGGCAGCACTGGAGGGATTGAAGCAAGGAGGATCATATAAGTTCAAAAGGCCAGCCTGGGACCCATGGTAAGACCTGTTTCAAAATAAGACAAAACAGAATCAGCAAGATGGCTTAGCAGGCAGTCACCTGCCACCAAGCCTGATGGCCCAAGTTTGATCCCTGGCCCCAAGTTTAAAGGAAAGGACTGATTCCTCCAAGTTATCCTCACCTTCCATACTCAACGCTGTGTGTGGCAGCTTCCTCACATAAATATACACAGAGAGACAAATAAATAGAAATGTAATATAAAAATTTAAAAGACAAAAAGGCGGAGGCTGGAGAGATGGCTCAGCGGTTAAGAGCATTGCCTGCTCTTCCAAAGGTCCCGAGTTCAATTCCCAGCAACCACATGGTGGCTCATAACCATCTGTAATGAGGTCTGGTGCCCTCTTCTGGCCTCATTGATACACACAGACAGAATGTTGTATACTTAATAAATAAATAAATAAATATTTAAAAAAAAAAAGACAAAAAGGCTAAATGTTCTCTCTGTAGAGCATTGTTTGAAAAATAAGGATTTTTTTTTCTTGCAAAGGGGAAGGAAGGCTAAAAAATAGAGAATTAAGCTTAGGAAACAAAATTCCTAAATGAAACAATGGAAATAAAGGCCACTGGAGATAAGCAGGGTCCTAACCCCGAGTCACACCCGTGGCCTACCTGGTGCTCAACATTCACAGGCTGCGTGCTTTCACCTGGCAGATTCCTTCCTAAGGAAAGCCTGGAATGAACGCTGGAGTCCACTCCTCCCTACGGCTATTGAAAAGCAGATGCTTATTTCTTTCAAGATTCCACTAGGAAAGAAAAGTGGCTATTTTCGTAAGTCTCCCAGGCTACAGGCTGAACTAGTTCAACACACAGCGGAAGACTCTCCTGAGTCCCTGCAGGCAAGCGGGCTGGGTAACTCAATCGGCACCTGAGGACAACCTGCTCCCTGCCAGCACTTACTGTGTGCTGGAACCATAATAGACAAGTCCTCTGAATGCTGATGACGTGGACACAGATGAGCACGCCATCAGTTTCAAAGGTCTAAAGGGCTAGAGAGAAGGCTCAGCGGTTAAGAGCACTAGCTGCTCTCCTCCTGGACCCAGATTTGGTTCTCAGCACCCACATGGCAGCAAATTCCAGTTCCAGAGGATCTGACACTCTCTTCTGGCCTCCATGTGCATGCACACACACACACACACACACACACGCACGCACGCACGCACGCACGCACGCACGCACGCACGCACGCACACACACACACTGGGGACCCAGAAAAGGGACTTCTAGTTTGCAATGCCAGGCACAGGAAACACCATCTGCAAAGGTCCAGAGGTAAGAAAGCATGTTTCTCAAATTTTGAATGTTTTGTGGTTAAGCCTACTGGAGCTGGTTTCCACAGAGACGGTGCTGGGCGTGAAGCAATATCATTTTCTAGGCCAGATGATTCACAAGCAACCCCAGGTAGTGAAGTCAGAAACCCACTCTACCTTAAGCTTTGTGAAGGGAACCCCAGAGAGTGTGAGTCAGTGGTGGAGTCTAAGAAAATCCCACTACCTTGCTTACAGTCTGACAGAGTCACCCAGTTTGTCCCAGTAAGCATGGAAAGCAGCAGACAAGTGGATCAACAAATGCACAAACCTGAAAGATGCACCCAGCACCTGGCTCCAGGAACAAGAGGAAAGCATCTGCTCTCATGCATGGTGTGAGGGTGGCTGGACAGTGGCAGCCAGTTATACCATGGAGCTGGGCTAGCTCAGAGGTGTGAGGGTAGGGTGGACAGTGGCAGCCTCGAGGAAGGTAGGAAGGAAGCACTGGGGATCTGGAGACAGGGTCAAAGAAGAGCAGGGCAACTCAGCCCTGCCTGGCTAATTTAGCAAGCTGAGGACCTGCAAATTAGCCAGGTTTGGGGGGAGGGGGCTTAGACCCAAGAGTAGCGGCCTGAGCCTGTAGAGATAAGCTACAGCCACTATCATTGTACCTCAGTATCATGTACTATGGCTACCATTTGTGTTAACCCCAAAACAGCCCTGGAAGGACATTATCTCCTCCATCTTACAGACAAGAAGGAGGCTGAGTCAGAGCTTCAGGCTGCCCTCAAGCCTGCCTACCTCCTCCCTAGCAGCCCAGCACTTACTGATCAAGTGTTTCCCCAAGTTCACTCACTCACTGACTGATCTTAACTGTTGCAGGAGATCAGCTAAGATAACAGTTTGGTTTCCATAGATAGATGCCTTTCTTAGTAATTCTACGTTCTGTTCTCCTCTGACTTTACATGCTAGGGTGGACCACTAACTCTGCTTTCCCTGGTTTTCTGTTTAAGAAGCGGTCATTTCATAAGCACGATTACAGGGCTGTCCTGTTTATGAAAACAACAGTTTGAACATGATTATCAACGGTCCTCATGTATATCCAGGGGCCGACTCTGGGACCTTCCTGGAAGTTCTGCCTAACGTGAAGACAGTGATGTGCTATTATTTATATTATTTAGACAGTCAGAATAGCCTGCCATGGTACTACCATGGAATCATGCACAAAACTGTTCATGTGTGGGAACATGGAACAACCTGTACCATCCATGTCCCACTCAAGGGGTAGGAAACAGGCTCACATTCTGGGGGGTGGGTGGGGTTTGGTTAGATTTCTTAGCCACTGAATGTGATCACACATGACACCCACCAGAAACCAAAGAAACCATACAATCCCCTATTTGTTTATTTAGCCATTCAACAAACATTATCAACTATAGACTTTGGTAGGCACAGAGCTACACTTCTGTATAGAATGGTGCAGAGCTGCCCCCAAGTGCCCCTGACCAACCACACACCCCCATCCCAGTGTCTCTCTGTCTTCCATATTAAATCTGCCCTATGCTTCTGAGTACCCTGGTAAAACCACACAGGACAGAAGATAGGTGTCCCCAGGTTATGCAGAGCAATTTTTAACCACAGGAGCCCCTCAGGATACCCTCACCACCCCAGCCTGTTCCTACCAGCCTGGGACCACAGAAGTTGACAGAAAATTCACCAAGCAAAGAATACGAGAGGAAAAAACACCCACACAGTTTGCCCAGGGGCTATGCAGCAGAAACACATCAGAGTCAAGGGACCTCCCGGCACCAGATGGAGAACTCTAAGCTCAGACATCAGGGAAAGACAGAGACCTTTGACAAACAACATCTCCTCCTTCAATCTCCTCTTCCGACTTGGTTGGCTGCAGCCACAGAGAGCAGAACTTCTAGAAGCCATGGCGGTGGTGACTGAGGCTCTCTCTGGGCTCCACCACCCCAGGAAGTTTACTAAACAAAGCTTGGTTTCCAAGCAGGCCCTGCTGGCCAGAGGGCTGGCCCTGGGCTACTGTGCTGGTATGGGCATGCCGGAAACCAAGCTCCATCTGTTCCTAGGAGGCATGGCATGGGCTTCTACTGTCCAGGCCACCAAGCCAGCACTGCAGTCTGGCAATGGGACACATTTCTGAACTAGCAGGCAGCAGGGAAGCCAGGAGCAAGCTAACAGACGCTGAGAACATGAGGATGCTATCCTGAACTGCTCTTGAGAGTCAAACAGGAGACACCAGAATGATTAAAATTCCAGGAAGAGTGGGAATTTTAAAAAATTTACTGTATTAGCTATTTTTCTCACTGCTGTGACAAAGGGTGCACTCAGGCCCACGGCTTGAAGGAATACGCCCCTCCTGGCAGGGCAGGTGTGGCGGCTCTCATGCTGCTTCGCTGCACCCACACTCATGAAGCAGACTTTATTCAGTCCCGGACTCCATTCCACTGCATGGCGCCGCCCCTATGCTCTCTGGAAACGTGCTCACAGACACTCAGGTGTTTCCTAGGCGGTTCCCAATCTAATCAAGTTAACAAAGATTAGCCATTAACGCTTACATTTTCTCCCTCCCCGTTCAAACAACTTAAGGTTTTTGCAATCTACAGTCAGCCAGACCTTTGTGGGTAAAGGTGATCAAGACTAACAAGTTGAGTTTGAACCCTGGACCCCTACATGATGGGAGGAGAGAACCAACCCCTAAAACATCGACACCTGAGCGCAGCTATACATGTACACTGTGGCACATGTACACACAAAGTAAGTGTAATAAATAAACAAACAAGGTTAGCAGTAAAGACCTGGATAAATGAAATTAAAACATGGGCAGGCTGGGGAAAGGACACAAGAACAGCTCAGCAGCCCCATGGAGACTCTCAGCAGCTTCACCACCCCACAGCAGTCGGTTCTGAGGAAATCAACCTAGGTAAGAAGGCCAATCATGACAAGCAGAGCCTGGGCCATTGCAGGAAGCAGCGGGTGAAATAAACACACCTGCCTTGGTACCCCCAGTTGACTGTGCAGAGCTGTAGCGTGTGGGCCGTGGGAGGGAGGTTGCTGTGGGGTCCAGGAACTTCAGGGCTAACCCTGAGAGGGTTGGCTCCTCCCACCCCTTATACCCCTCTTCATCTCCACAGTCTTAATGGCCTGTGTGTTGAAGGGCTGATCCCAGAGTGGGACTGATAAGAGACTGAAGAGATGGGGACTAATGGGAGGTCTAAAGTTAGGTCACTGGGGCATGCCTTAACCCTGGCCATTTCTTCCTCTGCTTCCTGGCCCTCGTGTGGGCAGTTTTGCTCCAACATAAGCTTCAAGGTCCCAAAGCAACTGAATTAAGGGCTGGATCGTCCCAACATGATCCAAAGTAGACCGGCCCCTGTATAAGGCAATCGCTCGTCTCGAGTACTAGTTCTGTGACAGAAAACAAGCACAACTTAACTTCTCCATTAAGAATTCATCAAAGCTCTGCCCAAACACCACCTCCTCCATGAAGCCCTTCTGACTTGCTCGGGTAAGATTAATTATGCCCGTCTGTACACAGCAGCATGCTGTCATGCCGGGATACCCATCATTATGCATTCTCCTTTTTCACTTCCCTGCTCAATACACACTGGGAGCTTTTCTATGGCTCCAGGGCCCCTGGATCCAGTACAGGGAGCATCTGAACAGCAAAGGCTGAAGAGCAGGTTTGGGCTGAGCTCCTTCTGCAAGGCTCCAGCCAAGAGGCAGGCAGCCAGCCAGGATGAAAAAAGACGCAAGGGCATTTGGGTCTCCTTGGGAGGGTCAGAATCCAGGCCTCTGGCTTCCTTAACCAGAGCAGCAGACATCATAGGATCCCACACTTGGCCAAGGAAGAAGGATAAACACAGAATGCTCTGAGCCCTTCATGGGCCTTGCCTGCTGCTGGAGACCTTTCTCCACCGCCACACAAGAACACTTGGGACCAATGGCTGAACCACTGACAGCTGGTTCCAAGAGTTGCAGCTTGTATTCACAGACAGGTCCCTATGGAGTACACATATGGGATCACAACCCCTCCACAGCGTACCCACCCACCCCCCGGAATCTGAACTGACATTCAGAATGAGCACAGCAATGGCGGTGGCCAGTCCTGCTTGGGACCTATGGTCAAAAACCCTCAAACATAACCATCTGCATGATGTATGGTTTAAACATGTTTACCTAGGAGACCTCCGTGCTGCATGTCTCTCTCTCAACAGGGTCTCTGCACCTTCATGGCTCCTTCCCTTCTGTTCGTGCTAATGCAGATGAGATCAGCAATTTATGAGTATGTAAACCTCCACTGCGCTTGGATACAAGCCTTGGACGAAGAAACAACGTTCTCTTCCAGACCGTTCTTTGCAGCATCACAGAAATTAATTTGCTAACCCTCTGGCTTCTTGTCAGACAAATTCCGTCTTTCTGTGTGGGGAGGGGCACAGTGGCAGGCCTAGGTGCTGAGGAACCAGAAGTGTCATATGCACCACCCTACCTCATTCTACAGTCAGAGCTGATGTGGGCCCTTGTTCTTCATAAGGCCTCTACAGAGCACTCTCACCAGCAAACCAAATAAATGGGCTCAATGGTGATGCAGCTGGCAAGCTGGTGTGGTCTCTGTGGGCCATCTTGGGCCTAAGGAAGACACAGCTGTTATGGAGCAGGGATTGACCACCACCCGAATGACCTTTTTATGTATCAAAGTCTGTGGTTAAACAACTGTAGGAAGCCGTGGGAAGCTGTTAAAAGGAGTAGCATATGGAGAGACAGGAAGAGATGGGGGCAGGCCTCCAGCACACAGGCCATGGCTCTAAGTGTTCGCTGAGCAGTTATTACACGCCAGACCCTGATCTAGGCACAGACTATCCACTCAAAGGAGCTAGGGAAGAAGGGAAAACAGGACAGGAAAAATGAGACGGTTTGCTGAGGGACAAGGAGGCCAGGAGGGCCTTGCTGAGGAAGCTCAACAAGCAAGGACTTGAAAGGGGCTGCCCCCATGGATGCCTGAGAGAGGAGTGTAGCAAGCAAGAGAAGAGCAGTCGGTGGCACCAGGAGGGTATGTCACAGTGAATTCCACACTATTTGGGATCAGAGACATTGTTCCATTGTGGTACGTGTGCCAACAACACAAAAGTAACCTCAAACAGCAGAAAGCTATGATTAACAGCATGGTGTGAGCCTCTGCCAAAAAAAGGTTCAAATGTGCCCCTCATTAGATGCAGGAGACAGGAGTAAAAAAGGCAATTCTCTCTACCCCGGGCAGCCACACAATTCCTTTAAAATGCTAACTCTGTTCTTTGTTTAAAAGGAAACACAGAATGCTTCACACATGTATTTTTAAAATTTAAAACTGAAAATACGATTCCATAAATACCGCCTGGGATTTGTGTTTGCATCTTCTTGCTGGCAGATGACTCCTGGACTCTCAGAACCCCTCAGGAGCCCTGTCAAACCTACTCATCCGTGTGTCGTGGGGAGGCCACCTCTGCCCTCAAAGGCAGCCTGCTGAGGCCCCCGTCTAGCATGTCATTCAGGCCTGCCTAGGTCTCTGAACTTAGGCATGAGTGTCGTTTTTTGTTTTAATATGCGATGCTCACCATGTCTCCTCATCACTTCTCCTTAGAGCTGGACCCAGAGCCTCTGGAACAGGTGAGCATTGGTTCTGTATCACAGAGGAGCCCTGGGACCATTCACCTCACCCGCTGACAAACGCTGAAAAGCAGCCACCCCATGGACTGAGGTGAGGGTTATACAATTCTGAGAACTTGTAGGAAAAGCACTAGCGGGAACGATACACTTAAAACTGGGGGGAATCTGACAAATGCAATATGCAAATAAAGCTGGGTTTTGGTTTTGGTTTTAAATCGGGCTGACAAAATGGCTCAGCAGGTAAATTCATTTATCACCAAGCCTGATGACCCAAGTTTGATCCCTGAACTCTATATGGTGGAAGGAGAGAACCAACTCCTGCAAATTGTCCTTTGATATCCACATGCATGCTATGGCCTATGTGCCTGTGCCCCCCTTAAAATAAATAAACAATATAATTTGAAAAGAATCTATTTTTCTGTGGGTATTCTGGGTTGGTGCCACACAGGAACAAGGACTTGTTTTCCCTAACATGGACAACTGTCTCTGGTAGGGGTAAGGGACCCTGAGGAAAAGAGACAAAAGGCGTCCAGATCTGGGAGCAACAGGAAGGTGAGGACGCGGCACAGATGACAGGGTGGTCAGGCGAGGCAAGGAGAAAATGTTTATTACGTTGATCCATTCGCCACCGACACTTTTCTCAGCACCATGATCCAACTACGTGGTCCAAATAGGTTCAGTGTTGGCAATCGCCGAGCTGGGGTGGGTACTACAGACAGGAACTCAGGCCCCAGAGAGCCTGAGCTGCCAATCAGCTGTTCTGCTTATCAGCCTAGTGACAAGGGTGTGTGCATACATAAATTCCACACCTATATAAATGGGAATGACACTGACACACCCCAGAAGCACACAGTCATTTCCACACTTTAAGATGTGTTCAAAGGCTGGCACAGGAGCAGGCGTTCTGTTCTCTGGCTCCTCCACTGCCCTCAAAGCAGACAGAATGGTAGCCCTTGCTGGCACAGCCAACCTTACAAGGTATACTCCTATCTACTGGTTACCATCAGCCCCTCATCCATCTGGAAGGCAACACAGTTCTCACCAAAGCGGCCCCACTTTCCCATCATCACCATTCAAGTCTCACCCAACTGTCCCTGAGGTTCGGGGGTTGCTGGGCAGACCACAGCTGGCATTCTCCACCTCTTGGAGGGCCATAAGCAGAATCCTGAGTCGGGGAACCAAATGCTCCCGTTTCTGATGCGATGGGATAGAATGGGGAGGGTCCTCACAGGCAGGAGCCACCAAGCAACCTGGTGGACATGGAAGGGCCACCACGTCAAGCTGCTGATGAGCGCTTATGCGCCAGTGCCCAGGATGTCTTTTTTGGGGTGTAGAGAAAACAAAAGAGGTGGACATATTGCCAGCTGGAGCCCAAAAGGAGTGTCCTGCCTACTTAAGCTGTAAAAGACGTCTCTGCTGACTCCAAGGTCGTGCCACCAAGTGAACTCCTGTTTTAGAAGTCATGTCCTTGGTTGGTCAATGGGTTTATTTTTCCTCCAGTATCACGGCAACTTAGGGACTGTCCCAGTCAGGAGAAAGGTCAGGCAGACCCCGGGAGGCCAAGGAGCAGCCCACAGAGGGAAGCTCCTTCCGTGAAAACAGCTGACTCTCAGGACCCCTGGCCTCAGCCCATCCTGCAGGCCTAGTTCCGTTGTTTGTCGTAACACCTCATGGACTCTAGAATTCTAAGCAACCAAGGAACAAGGAGGAACCACCATGAGGAGCTCAGACTCTAGGGCGCATACTGGGTGCCACAGTGCAACAATGTGTCAGGGAGGCCACCCACCACCATTTCACCTGGAAATTACTCCACATGGAATGAGCTGTGCTGTGACACCTAGAAGGTGTCAGGAGGATTTGCCACTTTACAGACTCACTGAGTCTGAGACCAGAGGCGCTCAGAACCCTTGCCCACCAGGTGTTCTCAGTCCAGCAAGGGACATGGGACAGGGGAGAGACACTGGCTCCCAAAAAGGTGCTTGCTTCCAATCTAGGAACACATCCATCACACTGGAATCCGGTGCCGTGTTTACAGAAGTAGAGTCTGCAGAACCCATCACAATTCAGACTCCCAAAGTCAGACCCACATTCTCAGAAGGAACACAGCAAAGGCCCGACTTTCTCTGCATTACATCTGAGGGTGGAGACGGATTCACTCTCCAAGGGAAGAAATGCATGCTTGGCCTAAAGTCTCCGGACAGTAAGCCACCCTTTAAAGCCTCACCAAGACCATCACGTGTTTCACTGTGCTGGCTCTAAGCTGGCAGCCAGAGCTGTGGCTAACAGCTGTCCAAACTGATGGCATTGCCCAGGCACTACAGAAGGTGGGGGTGGGGTGCTTACACTCACCAGACAGTGGATCTTTGCCAATCATCAAAACATTGGGCAAATTCATTACGATCAGCTGCTGGAGAACCTCCTATAGAGACAAAGAGAGAACGACACAGTTAAAGAACAGAAGACAAGAGTAAAGAGCCATTAGGTAAATAATGGCTAATCAAGTCACTAGAGAAGTGTGCAGCCACTGCGTGGCAACCATGAAGGCCCTAAATGATAGGATGAACCATTCAACTTGGAGTGTAATCATTCTGTCGTGCTCATCAAATAAAAATGGTGGCTGCATATGTAGAAACTTGCAGGGAAAGATAAATGACATGCTAGGACTAAGCTTCTTTTCAAAAGCTATACTGAACTGGCCTTGTTCCTATAGTTCGTGCAGTTAAAACAAAATAGGGAATAAATAATGGAGATGCTACTGAGCCTTTACAAGTTGAGGACTGAGGATCCAAGCATGAGATGAGGCTTTGGGGGCAAGTTCTAGAAGAGATTTTATTTTTCCACAGGGAGTGACCTTCAGCCTGGTCAGAAAAGGTGGCCTTGGGGACAGCTGCCTCCTGACCCGCATACAAAGGCCCCTGGAAGAAGGTGGGGCAAGGCCTCCTTTCTGTGGGTCTTTTAGGAGCTGTATTCTGGCCAGTGACGGCAGCACTGCCATACACAGCCCTGGTCATTCCCCGGGTTGGGCAGATCCAGTCTTCCTCCCTTAGAACTGCTTTTCACAGATCCAGAAAAGAAAAAACAAACAAACAAACAAAAAAAAAAACTCAAGTCCAGAGCTCCAATACTCAAATGAAATTGAGGCATGGCAGGGGTGGGGAGTGGCAGCAACAACAGGTGGATCTTCAGAGATCACCGGCCAGCCTAGTAGTGAGCTCCAGATTCAGTAAGAGACTCTGGCATGATGATAATGATGATGAGTGGAGTGATGGAAGAAGACATCCAACATCACCTCTGGATCCATGTGCATGTATGGGTAGACACACATGCACATGCACACACACACACGAAAAGAAAATTCCAGTTTTACGGAAGACTGGTGGAACAGAGTGGGCACCTTTGAAAAGGGTTCCTCCTGAGATGCAGCCTGAGTCGGACTTCTCTGCTGCACAGAGGGGGAGGCAGCGGCTGTGTTCAGCAGGCTTCCCACTGGCATTCGAGAAGCAAACTCAGTACCTAGTGGGCTAGTCTCACAGCTGAGCACCTCAAAACCATCTCAGAAGCATGAGGTGAGTGAGACACTTGAGAGCAGGGGCTATCTAGTACCTGGGCTCACATGCCACCTTGCCAACCACAGCTGTCATCTCAAACATACCTCGGGGGCAACATACAGAACTCTCCCAGCACAGGTCCAAAGAGCACATCTGGAGAATGGGGCTTTTAGGACAGAATGCCTACCCTTTTAGGCAGCTCCCTCCGGGGGGTCCTAGCCTCGGGCTACCCTGGGAGATCAAGACCATCCTTGACAACCACCTGCATTCCGAGTCCTGGTGGCTTTCCTGCCACCTTGTCCAAATCTCCAACCTTAATGCACCCTTCTACAAATGACATAAGTAATGCTTTCTTCACCGTTTTCAAGGTAATCTGTCAAATCTCCAAGCTTTACTTTTGTGCTAAAATAAGCAAATATCATTACAAAGCACCATTAGGAAAACTGTCTTTCGAAACAGGAGGCTTAGATTCATTTAATCAGTATTTCCTCATTTCTCTTAAGAAAGATGTTATTTATGCAATAGAGAAAAAACGGTTTATGTCAAAGTGGTGTATGCCAACAATTTCAGCATTCAAAAGGGTGAGGCATGAGAATTGCTGTGAGTTCCAGAACAGCCTGGGCTACACGACAAGACCCAGTCTCAAGAAAACAGTAATAAAGAAACAATATTTATAAACAGGATTTTAAAAAGTGTTCCTTGTAAAACACCAGGAGTCTCCTAAGACCTAATTCAATGAAGAAAAAAAAAAAAAAAAAAAAAACAACGCTAAAGGGCCATTAACCAGTTCCCTTAACGGAGCATCCATAACATTCCAACAAAAGCAGGCTCAAAGGTTAGCATTGTCAATAACATGCAACTTGAGACACGTAGTTAATTCCAATTTCTCTAGAAGCCCACTTTAAAAAGGTAAATAAAAGCGGAAATATTTTCATAATGCTTTTAAGCCAGTGTATCTAAATGTAATCATTTAAAACAAGATAAAAATTATTGAGTCATTTTACATTCTTTCTCATAGGATCTTTGATATTCACAGTATATTTTACATTTAGATCACTCAATTTGTATGCAATTTGGAAAAACTTGAATTGTACATAGATTTCATAAATTTATAGCTAAACAAGTAGATTTCAATTCCCTAGTCGTTCCAAAAGCACTTAAGAATACTTTTTTTTTTAATTCGGACAAACTAAAATAGTAATTTGTATTCCCAGATGTACCCAGTCACATCTCAGGGCTCTGACAGTCATTGATAGCTACAGGATCCCCAAGAGTAACAAGGTACTCTGTGGCCCCTGAGTTCCCTTGCACCTTTGACCTCCCCCAACAAAGTCCAGCAAAGTGTTGGGGCTCCCGCAGGGCTGGAACCTCCCTCCAGCACAGGCCCTCAGCCTAGTGGGGACGTGAGCAGGGTGCTGACGAGAGGCCCCTCTGCCTGGCACTCAGAACAGAAAGCCACTGTGAAGCAGCTGCCACAGTCTGCTTGGGACACCTGGTCCCACCCAGGCTGGCTGTGAGTAGCAAGGCTGGCTGATGCTGGAGTGCAGCCCAGTGTGCTCCCCACAGTCCCCCAGACCCAACCACCCCAAAATACCACAGCGACATCCTGACGTGGGGATGAGGGAGCCTTAACCAAGGCTTGGGTTTGACAAGTTGTCCTTCCAGAGAGCACCCCTGCCCTACTACCCCTGCAGTAGGGTGGGTAAGAGTCTGTACCCTCCATACTGGACTTGAGATCCGCTGTTGCAGCCACACATAAGAGGCTGTGGAAACCCCAGATTTTCCTTTTCATAAACTAGAGTGGAGTAAATCCAATCCTGGAATGGCCCACTGGCAGTTAGTTGCTTGAAACAATCCCCCAAATCTGGGTCAGAGGAGGGTGTGTGCATCCTGCAGAGGCAGCCTGAGCCCCAGGGAGGAGCCAGGCAGGAGAGTACTTAATATTATAATAGGCACCCTTTCTGCCATACTAACCTGGGCTTCAAACCCAAATACAGGATCTCATCAATTGCTCGAGGCCAAGGGGAGCAGCTACAACCCTCTCAAGGAGGGTCTGTCACACCAGCTTTGATGGGCCTCAGGGCAGTTCCTGTGCCAGCACTATGAACAAGCCAGAACCACAAACTTAGCCTCCCTCGATTTTGACCCTGACTGGCAGGATGACGTACGGTGGCTAGTGTCAAGGTCTGTGGTTTTTAGCAGGCCCCAGAAGAGTTAAGAATATACTAGGCGTGACGGCTTGGGTCTAAAATCCCAGGACACAGGCAGTCTGAAGGCAGGGCCCTGTGGGTGGGGAGTTCCAGAAGGGTACTACACAGAGCACTACACATGGGCAAGGGCAAAGCTGGAGCCTCACCGTAAAGTCTAAACAACCAGTCAGGCCCATCAGTCTCTGCCATACATTTGAACAGAAGATTCTCTCTCTGGAGAGGTGGGAGAAATGTAAGGCACTAGAAGAGTCAGGAGAACACCAGACAGGCATGGGGCACTTGCCAGAAACCCCAGAACTCAGGAAACAGAGACAGAAAGATCACCACAAATACAAGGCCAGCCTGGGATAAATAGTAAAATCATGTCTCAAGAAACCAAAAACCAAGCCAGGTGTGCTGTTGCACACCTACAAGCCCAACATTTGGGAAGTGTACACCTATAATCCTAGCATTTCAGAGGTTGGGGTAGGAGGATCACCATGAGTTTTAAAGTAAGCTTAGAATTCAGAAGTGAGTTTCAGGCCAGCCTAGGCTATAAATAAGACTGTCTCTAAGAAACAAAATGAGGAGCGGGATTGGTATAAAACTACTCTTGTATGCATGTGTGGGGGAGGTTAGTGTGGGACTGCCAGATCAAGAACAGCAATTTCAACCAATCGGGCGGTAGTGGCGCACATCTTTAATCCCAGCACTCTAATCCCAGGTAGAGGCAGGTGGCATCTGTGAGTCTGAGGTCAGCCTGGTCTACATAGCAAGCTCCAGGCCAACCAAGACTACACATATTGAGACTGTCTCCAAAGTCAATCAATCAACCAAGCAAACAAACAAAAAGGAACAATTCCATAGGAAATGGAAAGAACAACCCACAACCACCACCACCTGAGTGAAACTTTTTAAAACAATGTGTATAGGTGTTTTGCCTGCATAAATGTATGTGCACCTCAAATACACCTGGTACCCACACAGGCCAAAAGTAGGTATCAAGTCCCCTGGAATTGGAGTTAGAGGTGGCTGTGAGTCACCATATATGGGGTACTCACAAAAAACTTGGGGTCCCCTGAAAGAGACAATGCTCTTAATGGCTGAGCCATCTCTCCAGCACCCTGAAACTGAATCTTATAGGTTGACAATTTGTCCAGAAGGGAAAATAGGAGCTGCTGAAGCTAAGCGCCTAATCTTTGTAAGAGGTGCCACAGCAGCTGTTAATCCTGAATCAAGAAGGGAAATCCCAAGAAGTTAAACACCCTGCACAGGCAGCAGGAGGAAAGTGATGCTCTTGGTTGCCAAGGAGATGGGGATGGTCCATGCAGCAAAACCACAAAGAATGTTCACGCTGACCTACCCAGACTCTCAGAGTCAAGACTAAAAGGCAGGAACATGCATGACATCAGCTTTGTATGAGCTACTCACACACGCTTCAGGTCTGGTCTGAGTTCAGATATTCACAGGACATAGACCTCACTGTGGCTGAGAATGGAAAGTAGGCAGACAGCCACAGCACAGCAAAAGGAACATTGCCAAGGGTTTCCCAGTGGCAGGGGCCTTCTGGCCTGGGCTGTGGAGCATGCTTAGGAGCCTGAGAGATCAAGGACCAGGCTGACAAACTGTTCCGGGTGAGCAGCAGATCAAGCCCCAGGTTAGTGAGCGGCACACTGAAGGATGCACAGTCTGCTTTTCCACTGAGATGCCCTTCCACACAAAGCCCTGCAACACCAGCCAGGGCCCTCTCAGCTCCCAAACCTCAGGCAAAACACTGGTGCCCATGATCACATGCAGCCTTCTCTCTCTCTAAATTTATTCATCTGCCACTTCCACATTTTACTTGTCAATCAGCTCCCCACTCAGCCATCAAAAAGCCTCTAATGGTGGCAGTTGGGAAAATTGAATCAGAAAACATTCCTAAAAGATTTGCATTAAGACTTCCTTACAAAGCCTCTTTTATGTGGGTGTCTTCTCTCTCCCATACTGATGAGACACCAAACCCCCGAAGACCAAATGCTTCCCTCTGCAGAGTTATCTCCCATGCCTTCAACCCTGGCACTCTCTCCCACTATTTCCTTAAGATTCACAGCTTGTAGCTGTTAGCAGAAGATGAACTATTTCAAAGTGGGGGGAAAAAGGAATAGTTCAGAACGTTTTATAATTTTCCATGAAAACGTCCATAGGAGGAATACTGAATATAAATGTAAAACACACATTCCGAAGTGAATCTATGATGCGGGCTTGAACGTGCTGTGCCTTTCTAAACTGTAAAGTCCCAAGGGTGGTCATCTGAGGAGCAAACTAAGCAAAACAAGGATCACTCCTCGATTCCCAAACTGTGTGTGACAGCCCACAGGAAAGGCTCACTGGTGTCAAATGCCTACAAACGCCATCAAGGCTCCACTGGGAGCTTTCCCTAGGAATTGCACCGCACCGGCTCCACCAGGCATGGCGGGAATTGAGCCCCCCAGAGACCCTGAAGCTGGGAGGAGTATAACATGGGTCATTTGCGCCGTGGTGGCCAAACACTCGTGACACTAATGTGCGTTCCTCCACATGCTACATCTCAAAAAATCTCTGACCTGTATTTGGCCAAGATAGTTCTCAGAACAACACTTCAACACTGTCCAGAACAAAAGCTGCCCTTCCAACATGGCTCCTGGGCCTTACTGATCACTTCACGATTCTTACTAGAAGTACCCAGTCATCGGGAGGTTCCTGTCCCTCTCTCCTCCTAACATTCCTATGTAGTGTCCAGGACAGGAATCGCCAGTACGCAGCATCTGTAGGACCTGCTGTGTAGTGCTGCTCAGGGATTTCATGGGAGGAACCAGAGTGAGGGGCAGGGCTAAGCGAGCTTATCCCCCACCAGTCTCTCTGTGGTCCAAACCAGGGCATCTCCTGCCACTGACACTTGCTTCATACCTTCACTGTGGACTCATGACATTTCCAGCGTGCCACTTGAGGCCAGGCCAGCATGCCTCCCACATTGCCACCCCTGAGAGGGCAATAGGGATTTAACCCCAAAATCGTGAGCCACAGAGAGCTTTGAGGGACTGTTATGCCAGGACCACAATTTTCTAATTTAACTGCCGTGAAGAAACATAAAACACTGATTTATCCATGACACCTGCTCAAAGCACGACCCAGAGGACCAGGCGCTTGTAATTCCATCTGTACAGGGGCCTCCGGTCCTGACACAGCCCCCGCTGACTGGGGCAGGAGTCCTGGTACAATCAGAGGGTAATGAAGTGCTTTAGTGTGAAGAGGCTGCCATGGAGCGCTGCTGATAGACTCAATCCATCTGTTCCGCCTCGTTTCAATTAATCCAGGGTCCCTAGGGCCTGAAACCAGTCCGGTCTGAACAAGCATGGCAGCACAGGTTTCCCTAATTAGGCCAAGCTGTGTTCTAGGATAAGGCAATTTTAAGGCCTGTCTGAGGTTACCAAGTCACCAGAAACCCTCTTCCAACAAAGCAGAAACAAACACCAGCTGACTGAAGAGAACTGGGGTGTGGGGAGCCCCCAGAAAAGCCAGCACCACCAGAAAGGGCAAATCAGCCCCTCTCTGAATCACACTCTCCTGTAGCAGAACAGGACTCCCTCAGCTTCTACGGGGAGGAGACACCAAACGGATATAACACACAGCGCATCTTCCTGCATTAGGAGCCTAGAGCTGCCTGCTCTGACAGCAAGTAAGTGCACACCCACCATGAAGAGCCCAAGGAACTCAAGAGGGATGGGCGCAGAGGACTTTCAAAAGTAACCCCAAGAAATGCCTGCCCTTCTCTTTAAAGGCTGTGTGATGCTCCTTACGGCTATGTGGACAGCTGTCTGTCAAATGCCAGGGAAGCAGGACAGGGTGGAAGTACTTGGGGAATCCTGTATGAGGTGAACACATGCCTGGTAGTGAGAACCCAGAGGGAGGCTTTGGGGACCAAGGTCTCTAATGATGTCATCAGTAACCACATATGTAGGGGTGGCAGGTCTCAACTATACACAAAGTCAAACCAACATCAGGAGATAGGGAGAATTCGCTATTTTTCTAAAGTCTTATTTTAAATTACGTGTATGCGTGCCTGTGTGTGGCCAGGTGCCTATGGAATCTGGAGGTATTGGAAGTTATATGTAGTTATTCGCCATCCAATGTATGTGCTGAGAACTGGACTTGGGTCCTCTGCAAAGGCAGTGTCCATTCTTAACTGCTGAGCCGTTTCTCAAAATCCATAATCAAACCAGCACAGCCTTACTGGGTTTCCTATAGAGCCAGAAAACAAGCCCAGAGTAGGAAAAAAATGGGAAGCCTAGCACCACATTTGGGTCTTGAAGCAGGACCCAGTGGACCCTGCCTTGGGGCTCTTTGCACCACATCACAGAGCTTTCGCTCCAGTGTAAACAAGGACCAGCCTCCTGGGAAACGGAGGCACACTCGTGCAGCTGAGCAGAGAGAGCTGTCCTGTCCTCTGCCCACCAACACTTCTACTGTCAGCTTACGGGACAGCACTGCAGCCCTGGAGCCGGGACTAACAGAAGGAGCCTGCTCTCAGAAGCAGAAGGAATCTGACTGCTATCAATCAGGTCCTAAAACTCCTTTCTTTGGGCTTTCAGGAAAGGCCTGGACTTGCCCTGGTGAGAAAGCAACAGAAGAGAAGGCAAGGCTTCCTGGAAACTGGATTGTTGTGAGTGAGCCTGGCCTGTCAGGGGGCAATGCAACCTGCAGCAGTACCTTAAGAACAAGGCGCTTTCCCCAGACCTCTAGTCATGTGGGAGGCTCTATGCTGCCTTCCCGGCAGAACCTTCTGCCCCGAGCTCTCCACTAGCCAGGGCTCAGTGACCAAGGCATAGCCTTCCCTCAACCGAGCAAGTGGCACCTCCTTAGCTACTACGTTCTTCCATACCTGGCACACTATCCTTACCCACTGCCCTTGGTTCCTTCCTTTTTAGGGTACAGGCAGAACAAGAGCAGCAGAAAATGCCCATGAGCCTCCAGCTGCAGACGACAGCCCGCATCATGCAGCCGGACAGGACCTGAGGGTCCCAAAGCAAACTGGGGTGGGGGCAGTACACAAGTCTACCATTGCACACACCAGGACAAGCTTAGGCCTTGTCACTTGAGTACCCTGGGACAAAGGCCACCAACACTCTGTGGTTAGCAGTCCCCTGACTCCATCACCCCAAGGCAAACATCTAGAAGACCAGAAATGTGACATATGTGGTTGTATTTAATGCCTGCCTCTCTGATTTCCGGGTACCTGCTGGGCGTCACATGCTGCACCTGTTTGGAGATTACGGACCAAAACAAAAACCACAAAACCTGCAAGGAGAAGGGAGGACAGCCTGAGAGTGTGGGTGGGCCTGCTCTCAGAGCCCACAGCTGGGAGGAGGCAGTTCCTCCAGCAAGCCCAGCACCCTAACAAAGACAGCTGGCTGCTGAGCTGGGGATCCGGCCAGGCTCTGGATATGGTGTGCAATCCCCAAGATTCATGAAAAGAAAGCTTAATCCCCAGTGTGGCAATGTTAGAAGACGGCGAGACCTTTAAAAGACAGGGCTGAATTGGAAGTGATTAAGTAGTTCTCAAAGGACCCCAAATCTCACTTGTTTTCTGGTTTGTCATGTGATCTCTTCTGCACCCACTCCTTTGTGAGGACCTCCTCCTTCAAAATAGCTGCCTGATCTTGGGCTTTCAAGTCCCATAAACCATGAGCTAAATAAACCACTTGATAAAATACACCGCCTCAGATGCACCACTGCATAACAGCTCAATTACAAGCTCCAAGAGGGGGATGGTCCTGAAGCGAAATGACAAAGAACAAGGAGCAGATACCAACCAAGATGTGCAGGTATGTGTGCTGCCTGGGTCTGTGGCAGGGGAGGTGGCAACAGAGACCAAACTACCTTCTGTTCTCCAATCCCACGGCAGTCATGGTACATTCTCCTCCAGATTCGCAGCGTGACAACCGAGAACAGAACTGAGCACAGAGCCACTGCTCGGGGTGGGTGCCCATCTATGATTTTAAGAGTCTCTGCCAGCTTCAGAACGCCTGCCAGACAAGCAAGTGTCTAACCCACAGGCCACCGAGCTCTGTACCTGGTGTGCAATCCAGCCCCCACCCAGCCCGCGATGGCTACACCCGAAGCCACGCTGGTGCCCTTGGGTTTTGCTAGGTGTCATTCCCAACATACTTAGGGGCTATGGGTGTTCTCTCCCTTCTACACTGACTTAGAAAAGCCCAGCTGTAAAGAAGACTCAAGGCCATAGCCCAAGAAAGTGGATCCTTTGGAGACATACAGACCACAGCTACTTTTGCATAGGGAGAGAGGGGGTCAACTCCACTCTAGAAGCTTCGAAAACAGAAATGCTCTCAAAGCCCTCTCCATCCCTCTGGGCCAGGCCTAGAAGGAAGGAGAGCTGAGCAGGGTCATCTACTGGGACTTTCTTCTCTCTCCTTTCTCCAACTGAGGAAACACACACACACACACACACACACGCACGCACGCACGCACGCACGCACGCACGCCCACCCTGCCTAAAATATCAAGGGTAGTTTTGACTCCCCAGGGCTAGTGGGGACACCCACTGAGAACTGAGGAACCTGGCTGGTCTGGGCTCAGTGGGGGAGGGTGCAGCAGTGGATGAGCAATGCCTGCTAGACTCAGTCTGTGCCAGGGAGAATGAATGACAAAGGCTGCAGAGAGAGGCATAGTGGATGAATGAGCAGGGTATGTGTCCGCCTTCTAATAGCCCCCTCACTGTCCCCCCACCCTGTGGGCAGATCTCTATAAATCAGCTCCTTTCCACAGACGTAGGATTCTGTAGCAAGAGATGACACTTCACCTAGTCACCAAGAATATACTCTCAGGAAACTGGGGGAAGACAGCCTGGGACAGGGCTGACAACAGGGGTAGGGAAGCAGGGTGTCTGTGTGTGTGTGTGTGTATGTGTGCGCTCGCGCGCGCGTGTGGTGTGTACCAGTTTCACCAGTAATATCTGGGCAGGAAGTGAAATCTCAACAGATATTATCGGCTTTAGGGCTGCCATCCCGGGTGGGGGTGGGAGGAGGGTTGGTGGTTCCACCCATCACGTGATACAACCTGCTATATCCTGTGACACCCACCTACCATGCCTGCCCCCATCCCAAGCCTTCCTAATTCCTCTGCTGACTGTGTCCCCTGCACAGGTAACCAAGAAGGTCATTCTCAAGTGTTAGCTTTTTTTTGAGACAAGGTTTCTCTGTAGCTTTGGATCCTGGAACTAGCTCTTGTAGACCAAGCTGGCCTCAAACTCACAGAGATCCGCCCACCTCTGCCTCCCGAGTGCTGGGATTAAAGGCGTGTGCCACCATTGCCTGGCCATTCTCAAGTGTTAATCCCTGAAAGACGCCTACCAAGTGCTGGCTGATCAGGGCTGGCAGAAATGAAGGTTGTGCTCCTGTGAACAGAGGATACAAGACCTCAACACACACTGCCATCTCCAATGCAAAAGATACTTTATTTTGAACAATCACAAATCAAAGGGCCTCATAAGCCAGATATTGCATTATCTCATTTAGTCCTAAATTAAGCAGGTGGAACCAGAGTGAGGTCACTAGGTGCTAGACCCCACCCCTTTAATCCCAGCACTCAGGTGTCACAACTCTGTGCGTTTGAGGCCATTCAGGTCTATATAGTGAGTTCCACATTAACCAGTGCCATATAGTTAGATAAAAAAGGAAAAAAAATCCACTCTGCCCACAGTTCCCCGACAGCTCAGGGCACGGGGGACAGAGGGGTGCTGTGAAAAAGGAAGGGGTAAATACATCACGGGTATCAGGGCCTTGGATGAAAGAAGGACTGAACAGGACAGGTGTGCAATGTGGGGTGCGAGCCAGGTCGAGATGTGGAACGAGAGCTCCAGGCAAACGCACGACCAAACGGGAAGGACTCAGACAGATGTTTCTGGAAGCCCAACTACATCTGCCTTGCGCTTCTGTGGTCAGATATCCCAAGTTGAGGAGCAAAGACCGTTCTCAGGTGAGCAAGGATTTCCCAGGGGTTTTCTGTCTGGTTTGGGGGCTCAGGTGTCTGGTGATGAGTATCTGGAGTGCTGCATTCAGGTTGATGATCCTGAGTGAGGCTGGAGAGATGGCTCAGCAGTTAAAGAGTATTGGCTGCTCTAGTAAAGGACCTGGGTTTGGTTTCCAACCTCCCTAGGGCAGCTCACAACTGCCTGTAACTCCTCTCCCAAGGAAGCCAGCATCCTTTTTTACAAACATGCAGGCAAAATGCCCATACACATAGAATAAAAATTTTAAATCTTAAAAAAAAAAAGGATTCAAAGGACAGATGTGAACTCTGAAGCAGAAAGGCCATAGTTGACCAAATGATGTCTGAACCAGGAATTAAGGTATGCTGCCACTCCTCTGTGTAATCAAATGTGACAGGTGACTATAACTGTGTATAGTGCTGACTGCTAAGGGAATGTGGGCAAGGGCGAACTTCACTGGTTACAAAGCTGTGCACTAGCCTCCCTGGCTCAACCAGATGCACGTTTGCAGTCTCTTTCCCAACTTATGGGCTCCCAAGTGTGACAATGGGGGCTATTACTTCCCAGGGTCCAGCACTCAAGAAAGTCAACACCATTTGCCAAATGATCTGATGCAGAGACCACATTCCCCAGGAAGTATGTTCACCCTCTACGTAACAGCCTGGCAGTGGATCTTACCGATGGGGACAAAAACTGCCCCTCAGTCAGGCACAGAGTCAGCGCTATTTGAAGACAGAGCCTTTCCCCTCCCTTCCTGTCCCCCAAACAGGGGCTGTCTTGGAAAATCAGATCCTTCAGCCAGCTGAGGGCCTAGTTATTAAACACAGTGTCTGCTTCCAGGCAGCCAAACCTACTGGGCAGGAGGAGGCAGTTTGCACCACCCCTGCTATGGCAGCAAGTGGACTCCTTCCTCCGGCTGTAGCCGAGATGCCATGAAAAGACCCAACACCACAATAACTGAGTGCCTGTGAGGCACGGGAGTGGATGGCCAGCTCTCTCCAGCTACGCATTCTACTGGAAGCATGGAGGAATAGATGAGGATGAAAGCTATGAGCCCCGGGGCTTGACCAGTAGCCCCCAAGTGGGGCTCGACCTTCCAACCTTAAGGCCATGATAAGCTTGGTGACAATAAGCAAGAACACAGTGTCTCCCCAAGGATCCAGAGGAGTTGGCAGGTGAAGGGGTGGCCAACCAAGTCCATACGAATGATGCAAATCTGGGTACCCAAGGAAAGGCAGGTGGACAAAATTGCTAGGCTTCTCTGAGCAGTTGCACCCATGTTCCCAGACCCTCCCAAGCCTTAGCTTTCTCTCCGGGTTTCTGTACACTGGGCTCTTTAAGCCACCTGTCCCCCCACCCCAGTCTCCGTTTTCTGCTTTGCATACTCAGCTGCTGCTTCCCTTTGAGATTCCTTCAAATCTTCCTTCACATAGCAGGGCACTAGAAACCAGGACAGGATGGGGAATGTGAACGCGTGTATAGTTTTCCTGCCCTCTAGGCAGTGATTAGCCCTTCCCACTGTGAGCTCAGCAAGGAACACTGCCTGCTGGGCACAGAAAAATAGAGACCTGCTTGTAAAGAGAGTGTGTTGCAAGGTCAGTACCAGTCATCCTAAACCTCCACCCCCTCTGAGGGCGGGCGGAGAAGCATGGCCTACAGGCAATGCTCTCCCACAGTCAGCCACCACTGGGTAAGCTGTGTTGGCTCAGCCTCCAGCTGGCCACTCACTGTAGCGCCAGGCCTGCTGAGATGGCTAAGGGCTTTCTCCTCACAGACTGCAGAGACTGGCCATACCCTGAGGTTAGCATTCCAGAATTGTGACTGCTGCCCAGCCGCCGAATCAGAGGGTGAGGCTGCTGCTGGACTCCACATTGGACTGCCCTAGGTGAAAACCCTACACCTACCCAGTTAAGTCACCCCCACTCCCTTTCCAAGCGTAGCTATCATCCTGTGTCCATTTACAAGCGGGTCCCAAGCAGAATAATAAAGAGCTACATAGTGAGACCCTGTCTCAAAACAACCAACCCACCGAAATTAACTAATTAAAAAGAGAAACTGAAATCACAATAAAATGCTACACTTCCAGTCCCACAATCCATGCTGGTTTTCCTCTAGAGAGGAGACAAGAATGGTGGCCCATGGCTGGCAGCGTCAGGTAGAGAGCCACCTTCAACAGGGGTGACTGTCAGGATCAGCCATTCCAGGGCAGAGACGCTAGGTCTGTGGAGCTGAATGCACTCCCTTGCAGCGCACCTGCACCCGCCCCCAGAATGCATGCAAATGTGATTCCTGGGCACAGACCCAATGGTGGCAAACTGTCTCACTGACAGCAGGTACCTTTTCTTAACTCAGAGAAGTAATGGGGTTTAGGAGTCAAGAGACGCCAGGATCAATCAAAAGTGATCAGAAAGGACCAGAGTCCCTGGAGGATTCAGGTCTCTGGGTGAATGCAAATGATCCTTGAGTCTGGAAGTCAACAGATGCCACAGACTTTTAAGTCATTGGGTTCATGGTATACTCATCCTGTATCTAGTAATGCTAAGAACAGGTGGAGGGCTATCGGACATATCACAGAGAATTATGCTCAACTGCGGTGATAAAGCCTCAAAAAGTAGCAGCTCAGAGACGCAAATTTATGAGAAGCCAGGTGAGCCCCAGCATAGGGTATCATGACCCGGGGTGCTTTTGATCTTACTGCCCTTTGGGAGGCCATTTTCCTGTTCTGCAGGAAGAAAAGAAAGAAGGAAGGAAGGAGGCCACCTCCACTTTCCAGAGGGACAGCAACCACACTACACATGGCCAAATGGCCTGCCTGGCCATGTAGCCGCAAGAAGACATGAGTTCTGTTGTCTCAGAGGAAGGGGCAAGCAGGCCCAGAACGAGGGAGCTATCCACCACAGAAGAGGAGATAAGGCCTGACCTCTGCCCTGTGGAGATCACCATCTCATCAGAGACCCACATGAACACACGTGGACACGATTACCGGGAGGTCATACACAACGAGGCATTAATTGTGTGGCGCAGATAGGAAACAAGCAGACAGAAGCAGGGGGAGGGTAATTATGAAAACACAGGCTCCACCCCAACCCTCAGCAAATGCTGGGTCACATCAGCCTTAGCTAAAACCAACTCCAGCTGCAGGATTGTTGGTCTGACATGCACGGAACGGGGGTAATTAGTGAACCTAATCCTTGGCCCCTGATGTTCAGGTCCCGGGTAACACACTAGCCTCACTTCACAATGCAATAACCACCTGCAAAGCTTCCACCGAAAACAAAGGCCAGGCCCTGACAGAACCGACAATTAACCAGACACCCTACTCCCAGATTTCAGAACCTGAAAATTCCAGCTAGCTTTCTTAAATATTTTGATTGTCTATAAATAAGTCCTAGTGAGTATGTCAGTTTAGTTGCCTTTCACCTTACAACAAAAGAACAGAGCACGTGGGGTGCTGGGAACACACTATTTTTACCTAATATTTATGTATTGCTAGAATTCATCTTCAGCGCCGCATGCCACTGTACTTAATTTGTTTAGACTGCTGGGTAATATTCCATTGTGCAATTGTGTCTTAGTGTATCCAACCATCCTCCCATTGATGGGCATCTGGGCTGTTTCCCGTTTTTTGTTATTGTGCACGAGGGTACAGTGGGCATTCCCGTTCATGCTTCCTAACATCCGTGTGCTAGTTTCTCTCGGGTGTATGCCTAGGAAGGAAGCCAAGGTGGGCTGTGCGTATGTGGACTCCAGACAATGCCAGATACATTTGCAAAGCAACTGTGACAACACTCCTAACAAAAGCAGACAAGAAACAGAACAGTGAATGCTGGCTCAGAAGTCCACCAAGGGTCTGATCCATCCTAGGTTTGCGATAGTCCCTTCACAGAAGCAAGCAAACCCACCACAACCCGGCACTACAGACGACTGTATCCAAGAACCGGGTCCTGACAGGGAGCCAATCCAACTTTGAAACCCTGTGTTCCTACCCATGCCTTCCACCAACAAGTAAAAAAAAAAAAACCCAGGTATCTCTTGCCCAAAGCAGTAGCTCAGACAAAGTCAGAGGACATTAACACCTACAGAAGGCTCAAGTATTAAACACAGATAAGACACTTCCAGACCATTCTGCGGGATCAGGCCATGGCCATATAGGATGGCTTGGGAATGGGCTGGTGGTATCAGGATGTCTAACTGGCTTCCTATGTCTGGCGTTTCTCACTCCTTCATTAAGTCCCCTGATGCACATGCCTCCTCAGTCAGCCCCCACGTGTCCATAAAGAATGGATACCAGGAAGACCTTGTCTCCCTCCATGGCAGCCTGGCACCTGCTCTCCTTGACAGCTGTCAGCATGTAGCTCTGAACAGCTGGCAGCCATGGCCTACCTCAGCAGGCCCTTGCCCCCCCAATCAGAGTTCTTTATGCATTCGGCCTTCCCTGTGGCGGGCCTGCTGGAAAACATTAACTGTCTGCCCTCAAGAGGTTTAGCTACTGTGAAAGGAGCCAACCCCGAAAACAGGATGAGAAGGAGTCAAGGCAGAGACTGTGGCTCAGTCCAGACACCACCCGGCTCTAACAGCTGATAGGGGTTCAGATCCAGCAAAGTTGTTGCGGCCTGGCCAGCCACACCCACTGTGAGGAAGCCTCTCCATGCTGTGAGATAGGACCCTACGAGGACTCTTCCTTCTCCTGGGACCTTGGCTTCAGTGAAATCCCGGGAAAATCAGGGGCTCAAACTACTCACTTACTTCCTGCTAGTGTTTGTTCAATAAAAACAAAACTCATATTACTATTTATACAAGGGCACTATGAATAACCTCTACAAACCTACCAATGATGAGGTTCCTATCATTTGAGGGAGCTCTGGATATATTATAACTTTTCAATAAAACATTAACTATATAAAGGAGTAGGAGCAAAAACACAGCAGAGCAAACAGAATGCTATGCAGCAGCTTCTCTAGTCAGGTCAGTTTGACAGCGAGGCCCCAACAGAATGCTACACACATTTTGCAACCAGGTTGGAGAGATGGTTGAGTGGTTAAGAACAAGAAATGCTCTTGCAGAGAGGACCTGAGTTTGGTTCCCAGCACCTACATGAGGGCAGTTCACAATACCTGTAACTCCGACTCCAAGGGTTCTAACACCCTCTTCAGGCTTCCATGAAAACCAAAATGCACATACACATGAGCATATGCACACATATATATATACAAATAAATAATAAATCTTTTTTAAAAATACATTTATTTATGAGTAAGAGAGGCTAGAGGACAATGTGCAAGAGTTTTCTCCTTCTACCACGTGGGTCTTAAGGATCAAACTCATGTCATCAGACTCAGCAATAATCACCTTTACCTGCTAAGCCATCACAGGAGTCTTTCTGCAAGCCTCCTTGTGAATCATCACAAATACAAACACAAAGAGACACACAGTCAGCCACATATGCCCATCCCTCATCAAGGAGCAAGGGAAGTTTCACCCATCTTTGGTCCCTTTGCTGAAACACAGGAAGAATTTTAAAAAGCAAACTCCAGCACGATACTCCACTATCCATCAAAACACACTTCCAAAGAATACTGGAACCTCCTTATAGACCACAATCACACAGGCCGCATGTCTCTCTTGCCATGTGCTTCACCTGTCACCGTAGAGGGGTAGGGAGAATGAGAAAGGGCTAGCAGCATGGTTACGGTATTTGTGACGCTGAGAGCTACAGTCTCAGGAGGGCAGCAATCCACACGCCCAGGCAGGTTGTTTTCTTCCTTTCATGACTATGACTGCCAACCACTAGCCCTGAAGAACGTCAGTCAGAGGGTGATTATGTAGCCCATCAACCCCATGCAAGGAGGGTGCAGCAACATTGCCGGTGGGAAAGATTAGGTGACTCTTATACCTGCCAAACTAGCTCCTCTTCCTTTAAGAAAAGAGCTACTAGCTGGAGCCACGTGTTCCTGGGTCCACTCGGCTGAAACTGCTGGGTGCTGTGGCTCCTGTATGGGACCTGTCACACACTATTCATGACTCCGAGAAGCTCCTGGGTAAGTGGAAGGAAGAGAAGGGTGCAGGGGCTTCTCCTGTGGGAATTCCAGTCTCTTGTCCATGAATGATGTGCAACAAAGACCCACCAGATCCATGTCACATGTGGGACACAAATGAAGTCTCAACCAGAACACAGAGTACTATAGATACAACAGGTGGGCCCAACCAGGCAGCAAGCACGCAAGAATTGTTCTGGGGTCAGACTAGTCCTCTTCACTGTACAACAGAATTTCAAAGCACAATGGAGTACCCCATTTCCTGCCGCCGCAAAGCAGCTCCAAAGAACACCAGCACTTCGACCACACTCACACACTTCAAATACCTTCTCCGCACATGCACCATAAACAAAGGCTTTGCATGCATTTGGAGGCCAATCCAGAAGTGGATGAGTGGGTGGGGCTCCTGACACCACATTCTCCCTGCTGCTGAAGGAAAAATGCTTTAAAACCTAGCACCAAGGGTCCAGGCAGCAGCTTCACCCTTTCTGCCCCTGTCACTGAAGGGGATAGAAAATTTACTTTCTACACCAATCAGGCTTCTCTTACAAGAGCCAGCTCTCTGCCCTCTCCAGTCTGAACCCCTCTCCCCGTCTCCTTCTACAGCGTACTTCCTCAACAGCCTGTTGCTATTTTGCTCTCATCATTTAGCACTGTCTTCTCTCTAGCTAGGATGATTCCTTAATGCCAAATCAACAGAAAGAGCACTGGAATGAGCGTCAGCAGCACCGGGTTCTAAATCTAGGTCTGCAGCAGAACATACAGGCACAATTTCCCTGGGCCTCAACTTTCTCATGATACTACACTTCATGCATGGAGTGATACCAATCCCCCTCCTGCCGTCACAGCTAACAGACTGAACTCTTTCCCCCACGATCATGGCGGGAGATTTAAAACCCAGCCAAAGCTAATCAACCTAAACACGGGAGTAAACCCGTTTGCAGCTCCCAGGCCTAGAAGGTCTCTAGGGACACTGTAATCACGAGGTGGGGCCACGACACGGCACTCGGTAGGAGAATGCGAAAGGTAGGCACATAATGAATCCTGCCCTAAATGAGCTGCACTCCAAGCTGGCCTCCTCTGTTAGAAATGGCAGTCTGAAGAACTCTTCAATGGGAGGCCCCCAGGAGCTGTCTGTTCAGTGTGTTCCCTAGAGTTCTGAGCCACCCATATAGCACGAGGCACACTTGTTCATCTTAGGGCCCTAGGCTGAGCCAGGGCCATGGTGGGTCCCACAGAACCAATCAGCAATAAGAAACAAGACTGACCTGCCCTGACTGAAGATGTAAAGGCAGGACCAGAGCTCACCTGCTCCCTAGTGGGATGGAACCCAGGGCTTCATGCTGGTCAGGCAAGCACTCTACATCCAGGCATACCCCTAGCGTTCTTTTTACATTTTTATTCTATCTTATTTCTGTTTGTGATACTGAGAATTGAACCCAAAGCTTCCCACAGCGCAGGCAAGTGTGCATGGGGGTGGGGGTGAGTGGGCATGTTGTATATGCATGTGTGTATGTATGTGTGTGTACTGGCCCCCTATGTGCATGCAGAGGTCAGAGGAAAGGTCAGGCATCCTGCCTATCACTCCTAGTCTTATTCTCTTGAGACAGAGTGTCATTCATCCTGAAGGTAGGCTGGCAGCCAGCAAGCTCCAACAACCTTTCTGTCTTTCCCCATAGCACTCAAATTACAGGTATGCATGAACCCATCAGACTTTTCATGTAGCTGCTGGGGATCTAAACTCAGGTCTTCAAGCTTTTACAGCAAGCTCTTACTTGCTGAGCTCTCTCTTCAACCTGCTTCTGTGTTTGTCTGAGATAGGTCTTGAACTCCTACTCTGACTCCTCAGCACTGGGATAATAAGCCCAAGCTACCATGCCTGGCTTCCACATGTATTTCTGTATTACAGAGGACTGAACCAGGGCCTTGTGCATGCTAATAAACACTCTATACTGAGCCAGGCTGGCCTTGACGAGGGCCCAGGACCTACACTGTAGGGCCCCCTTCTCAGTACCCTCCAGCTCTGGCCTCTGCCTTTCTGCTTGTAGACCTGGGGGGACTGTTTCTCACATATGAGTCATCCCTCCAGCCCCAGCTCTGGTGCCTGTCCCTGAGGCAAATCATCTCCTAGGGTGGCATTATTTTGGTCGGAAGTCCAGCTAGGAACTCAGGGGGCCATGGTCTGATCTGCCAGGCATGACTGGCTTGGTTTCTATCCGAGAATGTAGCCTTTGATCTAGGCTTCCACCCTACTGCCCAGGATGGGGAGGGCTCCTCCCTCATTCTGCTTGAATGCGGGAGTGCAGAGGACCCAGGGGAGACTGTCTGAGAAATCTAGGAGCCCAGGAGTGTCTGACCTCCTCCAAGGTCAGCCATAACTTACTAGCTGCTCGTCTTCCTAGCTGAGGAGATTGCGCTGAGCTGTCACTTTACAAAACCAGTTCTCCCAGATCAAGAACAGCGTGGGACTTAGTGAATGGCTGGTGGGAAACCAGACACCCCTGAGAACAGCTTCGTTCTTGATGAAAGGAGGTGCTGGGAGAAAACATGAGCACTCCTGCAGGTTATAGCCCATTTTATTGTCAGCTACACGCTGGGACAGAGAACCCAGCTCTCCAATGGAGAGGACACAGCACTGTAACACAATAGCTTCAAAAAGATGAGGCAAGTTTTTCTCACAGTGAGACAAACAGATGCATCTGTGTGTAAACGTCTACAGAAGTGGGGTGACTGTTACAAAGCTGGCAGAAAGGCAGCCTCTCTCTGTGCCCTTGACAAAGGCCAATTCTGCACCCAGCATGACGATGGGGACAGCTTCCCTGAGCACCTCACTATACACTGGTACCACAGCACACCAAGTCCTGGGGAGGCAGAATGAAGGTGCCACATCTGGATGCCAATAGGACTAGTGCATACCAGTAAGAATGAAGTAAAGGCTGGGCGGGTGGTGGTGGCACACGCCTTTAGTCCCAGCACGTGAGACGCAGAGGCAGGTGGATCTCTGGGACTTCAAGGCCAGCCTGGTCTACAGAAGAAGTTCCAGGAGACAGTCTCAAGAGCACCTCACACCTTCTAACACCCAAACCCCAAACTCCTGCCTTGCAGCTATTTCATAGCATAGGGCTAGCTGGCAAACTGGGCATGTCATGGTGGGGCTGAGTCACATGCTAGATTCCAGTCTTGAAGTCCTCACTTCCTTCCCTCCTTAGGCAGACAGTCCCCACGGTATACCAGAGAAACCCAAAGTAGGGCATAGGAGTACCTATGTGATACTTAAATCACCACCTGCTGCCCTTGATGATATCTTAAATCAAGTCTCTAGTAAGGTGTGGCTCTTAGGTCCCCAGCCACCCAGTATCAAAGCATAATACAATTCCTATCCTTTTAAGTGGACAAACTCCATCCTTTCTTGTTATTCAAAGCAACATTCTCCCATGAGGCAATGCACCATGGCCTCTTAGATTACCAGGCACCTCTTAATACACCCCACCAAGGACCAGCATTAATACTCCTTTTCATCAAGGACAGCACCCCAGGCTGGTTTTGCTTTGAGGTCTGGGTCCTCAAGGCTGCAGGACCCAAACCATCAGAAGTGCAGGTGGGATAAAGTATACTCCACAGGACAGCAGCTTCCCTCAGGAGTTAACCAAGGAATGCCAGCAACCAGAGTCAAGGCCCCAATGAGCCTTTTCATATCCTCCAGATTCACAGTTCTCCTGACCCATGAGTGACTTCAACAGAAACTGTTGTGGCTATCCTCCCCGCCTTCCTTCACTGCATCAGGGCCATGATCCACGCTACTGCCAGTTCCAACAGAGTGGCAATTTGGCACTGATCCCACCTGGAAGACTGAGAATTCCAGGCCAGCCTAGGCTATGTAGTGAGACCCTGTTCCCTTTCTCCCTGAGGCTGCTATGCTTCCCCCTACCTTCCTGGGTCTTACTACATAACCTGGGCTGGCTTGGAATTCTCAATCTTGCAGTTTCCCGAGTGCCAGGATTACAAACATGCCCTTTCACACTCTGTTTTGTCCTGAGCAAGATCCATTCCCTACAGCACATCTCCACCTCTAACAGAAGTAACTGCACAAATTTTATTTCAGAAGCCAATGGTGCAGAGAAAAATGATGGGCAGAGAGCAGAGACCAGGGTTCTAAACTCAACAAAGACACTAAGGACAAACACAGTAGTGCCACCTTTAATCCCAGCACTAGGGAGGCAGAGGCAGATGTATCTCTGTGAGTTCCAGGCCAGACAGGGTATATGGTAAGACCCTGTCTCAAAACAAACACACACACACCCTAGCTGGGTATGGCCCAGGGCAAGCCATTACACTCCAGGGCCTCATTTTCTCATCTATGAAATGAGGATAATAATTCCCAAGCCATCTGCTTCATAATCTTTAGTAGGCTCTTTGATGACTGGGTTTCCTCTTTTTCTTTATCCTATGACTAAGCTATAATTAAAAAGTGAATCCATGTCAGAACCAATAATACAACCACAGATGTGCATGTGTAAGTGTGTGTGTGTGTGTGTGCTGAAGGCTCTAAAGGCTGACCAAAAGTCACTCAAAAAAAGGAGAGGGGGCCAAACTGTGTGTGTGTGTGTGTGTGTGTATTAGTTAATTAACTACTCTTCCAGGGGATAAGAGCCCACCATGGAAAGGAGGAAGCATGGCAGCAAGCAGTAGCTGTGGTGGCTGGAGCAGGAAGCTACGGGCTCTCACATCTTGAATTGCAAGCATGAAACAGAGACAGCCAACTAGAAATGGACTGCCCCCAGTGACATACTTCTTCCAGCAAGGACAAGCCTCCTAAACCTACCTAAATAGTGCCACCAGTTGAGAACCAAGTATTCAAATGCCTGAGGCTGAGTGGCATTTATCATTCAAACCACCACAGTGTATGTGTGTGTGTGGTTTTGCTACTAGCACATTTCAGAATTTCCCGCAACACAACTGTTCAAATGAGAGGGAAGCCTCACCCATTCTCTACAGGCCAGCATACTGGGCTCTGCTGTCATCAGCTGTGAACCTGTCCAGACCCATCTCTTTAAGCCACGAGGGCAGCCAGAACTGAGTATATGAGCCACTTCTGAACGTTCCGAATGTCCTCAGATCAAGGGCAGCAGGTAGTAACTGAGTGACAGACATTGTTCTAAGTGTTTTAACGAGGCTGGCCTATGCATCCTTAGCCCAATCTACTGTAAGTCTCACTTTGTAAATAAGGAAACTGAGGTACAAGGATGTAGAATGACTATCCCATGCCAAGGTAGTCGGCCAAAGAAAACTCACAGCCTCAGACACTAACATGGTGACGGAGAAAGAATGTGAATGGCTGGGTTTTGAACACTGAGAGTGTAGCAAAGCTAAGTCAGCTGCTCTGTGGACTGTGAGGCTGGAGAGCATCTACTCCACAGCTGCTGCTGGTGTTTTACTGGCTGAGTTATGTTACTATCAGCTTAGGTCCTGACTCTTCGGCACCTGCGGACTGGCCATCGAGCTGTCTGGGTACATACAAGTGCTCTATAGAGGGAGACCCTGGAGAAGCAGCCAGCAGAGGTGAGTGGTGGTGGGGGCAGAATAGGGGCATCCAGGGTGCTTTGAAAATGCCTAACACAGAAAAGACCAGCAGACCCTGACACTCTGAAACCACGTCTGTTGGTTAAGGTTTAGAATGGAGCATGTTTATACCGGATGGCATCTAAGCCATCCTCACCTTAGCATGCTCACCTAAGATAAATTCCCAGAGACCTGTCACCCACCTTAAGCCACCAGGTTCCAAGGTGCACAACTGCACCTTTAATACCTCCACACGCCCCTGGGATGCAGTAGCTGGAGCCAGGGTGCAGCCCAGGCAAGGCCAGTGGACTGGCCCAGAGAAGCCTGGAGCTGCAGCACCTAGCTCTGGCCAGACTTCTACACAACAATCTGAACCATATAATCAGAGATGACTGAACCCAGGAAAGCATTGACGGCTGTAGCCCCCAAAGCCCTTCCTAGATCCCCGTGTTTCCAGTCAGAGGCAAACTGTAGAGCCTGCCTTGGTAGAGGCTCCAGGCAGCAAAACCACACAGGCCTTCCTTAGTCTAAAGGTCCACAGAAGCCAACAAGAAGTGGCAGCTGCCTCGGCAGGAAGATGCCAGGCTGATGCCTGACATGGAAACAAGGCAAGGAGTGAAGGAAGCAACCTGAGGAACTGGAGTTGATATAGAAGTCTGGACTCAGTCGCTGTTGTCTTCAGATCGCTAAGAGGGTGGAGCAAAACCACTTGGGGCCCATTGCTCTGCTGTCCCCTGTGCTAGAGAGGAACGGCTTAGAGGGATCAATGTTCTAGGCTCTCACTGCATGTCAAAATCCTCTGAGATCTGAGACAGCTTTCAGATACAAGTTTCAAGCAATACTAAGTCCCTAGGTCATCAGGTCAGCTAACTACTGGTCTCTCACTGGGGAAAGGGGTCCCCATGCATTCTTCAGGGAAGCCGGAAGTGACAGCTACCCCACTGGGTGATCCAAGCCCCTTTCACAAGCTTCTGGCTTTCTTTTGTTGGTGTTTTTGTTTTTTTGAGACCGGGTTAAGTGTAGTCCAGGATGACTTTGAACTCCTGGTCCTCCCTCCCCACCCTCCCCACCCCCCAACGATAGGATCACTCGTGTGTGAGCCACCTTGCCTAGCTAACATCTGTCCTGTCTGACTGACGGTGCTGGAGACAGAACCCAATGCTCAGTCTGCAGAAGCATCCCAACACTAAGCTACACACCTGCTACCCTTTTCAGCCACTACAGTCTTACAAACACCAAGGAACAATGGTCAAGCCCCGGGGTTACCCCAACTGTTTCAGTAGGAAGTGGGTGAGAAGTGGAGTATTCAAGTGAGTTCTAGCCAGTGTATGAGTTTATGTACAGCCAGGCTTCTGACAACTCCATTATGTGGGGCCTTGGATAAGCTCTGCTATTCATTTTGCATGTGTGTGTGTGTTGCTGGGAATACAACCCAGGCCTTCAGATATGTGAGTTAAGCACTCTACTACTGAGCTACATCCCCCTCCCTGGTCCGACTATTAACTCATTTATGTGGTCTCAACCAAGACCTCACCTGTGTATGGTAAGAGGGCTGGGCTGGGACCTGCAGCTCTGGGAGGCCACAACCCACTCTCAAAAACCCTTGACACTGACCCTGACCTCTGAGCTCAGGTATCCTGCTGCATTTGCTTAGGAAATGGGTTAGGCTGTGGACCGGGATTATAGTTAGCTACAGAGGTTCTGGATGCTGGCTGAGCCACTCTCTTTCTATGTAATGTGGATGAGAGGCACGGCAATCTCAAAGATCAGACCAGAGAGTAACTACGCCTGCTGCTTGAGTTCACAGTAGGAGCTCAAACCGATATATAAACAAGAAACACACATGGCAAGCTGTCAGTCTGTGTGAAACACTAAAAATGACTAAAAACGGATTGAGACACTCAAACACATGCCGTTTCCACCAAATAAAGTCAGAGCCGTTCCAACAGTAGGCCATGACTCAGAAGCACACTTGGGGAGCAAGCTGTTAACTCCTCCCTCGGGGATCCATCAAAAGGAGTTCCCCGGGTATTAATAACCCTCAGCTGTAAAGGAAGTTAAGAAGACAAAGATTCCCTTCCCAGGGACCGGCTGCAGCCTCAGCAAGACAGTGAACGGTGAACCGCTTTAACGTGCTGAGGCTGCAGGACGATGAGTGGCGGGTATGTGTCTTCTCTTCTTTCATTATGACTGAGGTGATAAAAATAGAAGGCCAGAAATAAAGCATCTGAGTCCCCGACTCTGCTCAGGCCAAGACATGATACCGGTCCTGACCTCACAGCAACATTAGGGCCAAGCAAAGCCCAGGTTCCCAGGACACACACCTGAGCTGGGATCCAACCTACTCCTATTTAAGAAAGGCCAGCCAGAGTCCCTCTGGCTCAGCAAGAGAACTGGGAAGAGAGAAAACATGCCCGACCCCCACTCCTCCCATTCTCTCATGTTCCTAACCTCTGTGCCACCCTTCCTCTTGGCCCTCCAAACCCCACCCTCCCCTAGTGAATGCCACTCATTTCTTCCTCTAAAAATAAGTCCAAGTTCAGATCCAAGGCTACTGACTGGCTCAAAAGGCCTCAAGTGTGTGTGTGGGGGGGGGGTTGTATTTGATTGTCTGCCAGGTTAATTCTGGATTGATTCAAACATGAACTTCTAAAAAGTCCTATGCTGAGTCAGCAAGACAGCTCAGTGATAAAAGGCCGTTGCTTGGCAACCTGTTTACAGCTGGAACTCATGTAAGGAGGAAGGAGGGAAAAACTCCACAAAGCTGTCCTCCATGGGGGCTGAAGAGATGGCTCAAAGGTTAAGAGCACTGGCTGTTCTTACAAAGGACCCAGATTCAATTCCCAGCACCCATACGGCAGCTCACAACTGTCTGCAACTCCAGTTTAGGAGATCCGACACTCTCACACAGAATACATACAGACAAAACACCAGTGTACGTTAAATGAATAAATAAATCTTTTTTTCTTTAAAAAAAAAAAAAAAGCTGTCCTCCAACCACCACAGGCACCCCCACACACATTCCCAATAATAATAAAATGCTAACAAAAATTCTTCCATCCAAGATTACCTACCCATCAGCCATAGGAACATCTCAGCTGCTAGGATTTCTTAAACTAATTGTCTCAATGCAGAAAAAGCTTTAAACTGACAAAGAAAAAAGGAAGGAAGGAAAGGAGGGAGGGAGAGATGGGCTGAATGCCTAACCTGTGTGGTGGTTTGGATGAGAACCGTCCATCGCAGGCTCATGCATATGAACATCTGGTCCCCGCTGAAGGCATTGTTTGGGGAGATTATGGCTCCCTTAGGAGGTAGAGCCTTGCAGGACCTGAGATTTGGACCGTTTATAGCCTTAACCTACTTCCAGTTTGCTCTCTCTGCTTCCTGCATGCAGTTGAAGATATGATTGCTCCCCTCACCCACCCGTGCCCGGAAATATAAGCCAAAGTATTAAGTTGCTCTGTTCATGGTGTTTTATCTCGGTAACAAAAATTAACTAAGATGACCAACTCTGGTTACTTAGCCTTTCTAAGGTATGCCTGCGGCATCCTCCTCTGTCTGTTTCGGACAGGGCACAGCAGTGTAACACCTACAGCCGCCACAAGGAAATGAAGAGCACACCAGAGGGCCTCAGGGGCTGTCATGCTCCTTAAAGAGGCCTCTACCGTGCAGCAGCAGGTCTGAACAGGGACCTCTGAAGTTCACTGTGGAAACCTGACCCTTAGCTAGGAGGTGGTTAGGGCCTCAGGGCCCTGCTCTCAAGAACTGATAAAGGCCCTTCTAGCAGGTTTCCCTCTTATCTAAGAGTGATCCTTTCCCTAGCCCCGCCCACGCCTTCTGCCACATTAGAGCACAAAATGAAGGCCCTCGCCAGGAGCTGCCCCTTGGACTTCAGGCTTGCTAGCTTGCAGAACTAGGAGTAGAAGATCCGTTGATTATATATAGATAACCTTGTCCATGGCCCCTGCTGTTAGCGCAATAGAACATACTAACAGAGGGGTTGTGCAGAGTTTGCCAACTGGCTACTCCAAACCAGCACTGCTGGACAAAAGACAAAGCCACGGCTGGCCTGCCACACCCTCCTGACGTGGAACTCAGTCACCTGGCAAGTGCCATTCGAGAAGCCACCTACTGGTCTCACTCTGCATGGGGGCTGCAAGGCCAGAGAGTGGAATGGGAGCAGTCTACTTCCTTCAGCACAGGAGAGCACAGAGTTCAGGGTCCCAGAGGGAAGGAGCTGTCTTCTGGCATAGCCACCTATTGCTTTCTATCCTATCCTCACAACCACCAGGATCCTTGGTTTTTCTAAACTTCCATTTCCTCATCTTTGAGACATGAATACATGTCTTGGGAGGCAGAAGCAGGCATGTCTCTGTGAATTCTAGGCCAGCCTTGTCTAGGATGGTCCAGAGGAGTCAAGGCTACATAGAGAGACCCTGCCTCAAACAAAACAAACTTTCATGTCATAACAATAAAGAACAAGGTACGTACACAAAGATTCCACTCCACAGACCCAAAGCTCTCCATTGTCAACACCAAATACCCAACACAACAGATGGTATGACTTACAACATTCTAGAAGCCTCAGAAATCAACCTGCCCATTCTCTGGTGGCCTGTGTGTCAGACTTCTGAGACCTCTGGTTTCACATCCTCACGGCTCAACTGTCTTACTGCCTTCCCCTTCCTCTAAGGAAAAAAACAGTGTGTGCAGGGGGTTCTGTGCTCGTTTCTGAATTGCAATAATATACTTAACATCGCACAGCATTTGGCTTTTTAGGGTGTACAGCTCAGTGATGCTCACTACACGTGCTGCTATACTGCCAGCCCACCCTCCATCTCCACAAGACTTTTCATCTTGCAGAGCTAAATAGTAACTCCCTGGGCTCCGTGCTTAAGAACTAAGGACTTCTAAAATCAGGCAGCCTTCTACAAGACCAGAGCTGAATTTTCTGGAAAACTACATTCCTTCCTCTTTGCCTTTTAAAGGTCTGGCTCTACTCAAGAACTTAAAAACCTCATTATTCCTCACACTCTCCGAACTCTTCAACCCTGAACACACACCAGGGTTTAAAATCATATCATTACTTCATCCTCTCACTCCTGACCCTGAGCTGTAGAAGGAACCTCTTAAGGTGCTAGACCCTTCCTTGGGCCACCAGATAACTGTTCCCGCCAACCTAGTGCCTGGTGCTTCAGCTCTTGCCTTCCAGAAGCTGGACCCAGAAGTTCAAACAGACCCCGGGATTTTAAAGACCTATAAACCCCTGGTAACAGATTGCCTCTTCCTCCCATGGCCACACGAATCCCAACCACTAACCCTGGCAGTAGGGAAGGCTGTGAACAGAGGACAGAAGCCCTGACCTGGACCTCCCATCCCAGGATGGAGCCGGGCAGGCACCTCAATCCGTCACAACAGAAAGAGAAGCGGAAGCTTCACTGATCACATTTCTAATTACATTCAGTCAAAAACGGCAAGTTTAGAAGGAGATCAAAAGGCCTGTCACGTGACTCTGCCTTGAGACATCACCGTAGCCCACTCTTTGTACCTCTGTTGATAATAAGGCCCTGAGTTTCAATACAGACAAAAGCCAAATCATCTTGGTCCGCCCCCACCTGCCTGTGGACCTCTCTGGCAGCTGTGGACTCCCGAGCTAGGGCGGAGAGCTGCTGGGGTAGCTGGGCTGCTTTTAGGAAAGTATCAGTCACGTTCAAGCAGTGCCATGGCAAGTGTGAGGGCGGCGGCTGGCACCGGAGTTCCTGCCCTCGGGACACAGAGACAGTGAGTGGGAGTAGGGACATCCGATGACGGTGATAACAAAAACCATTAGCTGGTTCAGGAGCCTGTGTGGGCCTTCCAGAGGAGGCCAAGGGAAGCAACCACGGGCAGGAGGGAGCTGGTCCTGCTCACCAGACACCAACTGGGCAACAGGATACAGAAGTAGCCCACTGCCTCTGAACTGGCCAAACCCAAGGAGCTGAGGTCAGAAGTTACTCCAAATGACAGGAAAGGAAAACGCATGGAATCTGGCAGGGATTTCTGGTTGGTTGCCATGGCAATAGGACCCTACAGAGAATGAGTGGGGGGGGGGATCCAGTTGTTACCCTCCTCCAGAACAGATGAGGGGAGGCTTTTCCTGAGGCCCCCTCAAGGTGCTGCCCAGGCCAGAGGCAACCTCCCCAAGTTAGAACCAAAGGTAAGGGCAGGAGAGAAAGGGAAAAAGCTGCAGATTGGAGCAATGACCCCTTTGAGTGACCCACACCTCACCAAAGTAGGTCTTCTATGAAGGTGTGGACATTCTACCCCATATGGTCAGCAGAGCAGGCCGGAATCACCAGAAACCATCAGCCCTCTGACACCTCATGCTTGGGACACCCATGTCCATGACTCAGTCCATTTCCATCTGAACAATGCAACTCTTCAGGCTCCATTCATAAAACTCACACCACATAATCTTCTTCTCTGAAGACATGGGGCTACAAGGCCAGCTTAGCACAGAAACTGCCAAAGTGGCTTCAGAGTTCTGGGCACCTCACTGGATGCAGATGTTGACCCGAAGCAAGAACAGGAGCTGAGCCTGTAGGCTGTAGGTTTGAAAGGGAGGCTTTTTTTTTTTTTTTTTTTAAGCTTAAGGTCATTCATTAGGCTTAAACCTTAGAAAGCTCAGGGGAGCCAAGCTGGCTAGACCAAGTTGAAAACAATCAATTTAATTTTTACCTCCCAGGGCTTGAGGCTCTTAGTACATATGACATGTGGCATTTCCATCAAAGCAAACATTACATAAAAAGCCTACAGGCTAGTGAGAAAACAGCAGGGGTCCTGGAGTGGGATTCAGACTCTAGGGCCTCAGTCAGTTACCTCTATGCAGTCAGGGTCTGAGCCCCTGCCCCGTATCAGGCTCCTGTCCACCAACTATTCAACCATCCAGCAAGGCCAAGAGGTCAGGGGCTCTGTAGGGTCGTGGCCTAGAGCTAGGATCCCTGTGCAGACCCAGAGCGGGCCGCCCACTAGTTCCATGAATGAAATGATTTTATCTGAATTATTTACTCTATCAAGCAGCAGTTTATATTGCTCAGGTCATTAATACACACACACACACACACAGAGAGAGAGAGAGAGAGAGAGAGAGAGAGAGAGAGAGAAGGCAGCTGTGTCTCCATGTGGTGAGGTGAGAGAAACACAGAAGGACCGAGTGCCTAGTTTTAGGGTTTCGTTGCTGGTGTCAACCAAACCTGGGCAGCTCCCTTCAATGTGAAAGTGTGAAGCCACTCCGCACTCTGTGCGTACCCAGAAAGCATAAACCAGAAAGATCAGAGAGGAAAGGGGCCAGCAGGGCAAGAGACAGGCACACACATACACACACACTGCCAATCCACGAGTCAGAGCAGGCTGCCCTTGGAAGATCTTTGGATCCACTCCATAAGGCTGCCTGCCCACTACACCTACCTCTACCAGACCAGAGGGCAGCCCAGCCACCCACCGATCAGACCCATGGTGTAGCACAGTGCTAAGTCCCTTTTAATTCTCCTTGGCAGGCACTGCCGATATCCCCTTTTCAGATAGGGGAACTCAGGGAGAAGAGGTGAGCAGCTCGGACTTGGCACCTGCAGAAGTTGGCGATTACTTTTCTTACTCTTCTGAATGGATCTGCATCTCCTGACTCCTACATTCTCCATCTGTACATACCCTGTCCCCTCGCCTACGGAACACAAGGATTCCCCTACAGAGTTAGCCCAGTACGGCTGTTGTTGATTCACAGATCCCACATATCCAAATCATTTCTTTAAGCCTCCCCATAGCACACGTTACATCCTACAGCCAAAGTTGCTTCATCTGTTGCTAGGAATGGGGTCACAGGAGTTCCTGGACCCAAATACAAGTTAAACGGCCCAAAGGGATCCTGTAATAGAACTCTCCCTCATGGCTGCCCTCCCCACTTTTCATCTTGTCCCTCAGTGACTAGTTTCACTTTCCTAGTCAGGGAGAAGCCCGCTGACTCTTCCAAGCCAAGACTAGCAGATCATGACAGCAGCAAGGGATTACTCTCTGCAGACCTCTGCTTTCAGAGTACCCCAACATCCAGAGTGCCACCCATCAATCTGTAATCTACTGAAAACTCAAGCCATCAGACCCCTGCAGTGTGCACACTATCACAGCCGCTACGTACTTCTTGAAATATCTGTAGCCCAAACTATTACCAATAAACTCAGAATCTGGGGTAGGGTGTGGCCTGTCCATTCCCTTTATAACCCTGGCTACTCTTATGGTTACTAGAAACAACAGAATAAAATTATCTGGGAAAGGCCAGGGTTCCGAATGCCTTGGCAAAGCCATGGGGGGAGGGGAGGAAATCTGTCTTTCTTAAGCCAACAGTTCAACGACAAAAACTGTTATTAGCTTGGCCGTGCACCAGGTAGCCGGCTTTAGGGAGCAACTAAACTTGCCTGGGCAAATCCTTGTCAGATTCCATGTGATAAACCAGTTACAATCAAATAAGCTGACCTTGGCACTGACACCCACCTCCACCTCAAGGAGATAAGGAGAACCCCCACCCCCCCGCATCTCACTTTAAAATTGAGAACTCTGCCAGGCGGTGGTGGCGCGTGCCTTTAATCCCAGCACTCAGGAGGCAGAGGCAGGTGGATCTCTGTGAGTTTGAGCCCAGCCTGGTCTACAACAGCTAGTTCCAGGACAGGCTCCAAAGCCACAGAGAAACCCTGTCTCGAAAAACCAAGATAAATAAATAAATAAATAAATAAATAAATAAATAAATAAATAAATAAATAAAATAAAATAAAATAAAATTGAGAACTCCATTTCCTGAATCTGGTCACAAGACAAGGGGTACTTCTTCCCACCTCCTGCCGGATACCACCATTGGACAAACTGTTACACTGTCATTCATTCCAGTATGGCGTGAGTGGGTGCCCAACACCACTCACTAAGACTTGTACAGTGACCACTGTGGACCAAGAGGCTCAGGAGCTCTTGGTGTTTGAAGTACAGTATAGCATGTGTGGTTTCAGCTGTAATTTTGCGGGCAGCATGAATTCAGACATCTTGCTCAGCAACTGAGGATGACCATGCTTCCATGACAACAGCCTTCCCACTCATGTCTGTGCACCCACCACATGGGTGGTGAGGGGCTCACAAACACAAGTCTTCCTAAGACCGACCACAGGTATCCCTGAAAGAAATCCTGGCAATTCAAATCTGGACTCAAGAACAGAAGGAGGAGCCCACTGGAACAGTCCAGACTTATGCATGTCCATGCGCGCGCACACACAGTATTCATGTATGTGCATGTAGACAAGACACATGCATACTCATTCACATTTGCACATATAATGTGCTCATGCTCACTCAAGCGTGCTCGCTCTAGCTCTGTGATAAGCTTCCAATACCTCTGGCAGAATCCCAACTCTGCTAATTACATCAGACCCACCTTTCACCCCTCCCACCAGCTGCAATTAGCCCTGTATCTTAACTTCCTGCTGCTCTGGGGGTGAGGGGAAAAGCCAGCTGCTCCCTCTGCCCAACCCCGGAAATGCTGGTTTCAGAGGTGCCTCAAGCAACCCAGTTCTTGGGGCTCCAGGCTGATAGGAAGTCAGGGGCAGCCCTTTCAGGATGTTCTGGGAAGCAACGCCCCCAGCCTAGCACCGGGCTGCACCCACATTGATCTACCCAAGGCAAGTCACCTCCCTACACAGACTCCAGAAGATTGGCTTTGAGAAAGAAGTTGCTCTAAGCAGCCAACAACTTAGGAGAAACATGCTGCTCTCTGGGGCTGAGGTTTCCTCCTTCATAAGTCTCAGTTCTTAACCTGTAAAATGGGCCGGGCAACTTCTTCCTCTTGAGGATGTGGCTGCAATGAAGAATAAGGCAGGCAAGCCCTGGTCTCAAGGGAAGGCTAAGCTCCCTCCTGCTTGGTCTCTGCCTTTTGATCCCACTTTGAGCTCCGTCCCCCACATTCCCGTTGCTATTCAATAAGCCTTGACAGCATCTGAGCTGACAACAAAAAGGTGAGGTGAAAAGGAGAGGGGGGAGGGGAGGGAGAATGGAAATCAAATTTCCAGGTAGCCTCACATCCAGCCTCCCCAGGAATGTGGCAAGTCCCCAGGGCCAGGGCCCCATAACCTCCACCCCAGTCAACACCAGAGCTCAGAAGATAAGCTGCAGGGATCAGCAGGCCAGGGAGAGGGAAGACCAGAGGAAGTAGGAGTCAAATGGAGAAAAGGGCTTCTGTGACCTTGAATGCTTGAGCAGTTATCTCCCCAGCTCCCACCTTGGCCTCAAAGCCAAGATGAACAGGTGCCCTGCAGAATCCCAGTGGAGCTGGGTCCACAGACCACCTGCTGGGTCTCAGCACACACAGCCACAGACCCTAGGTGACCACCAACCACAAAGACCCTCACGTCTCCTCGGTCTAGTGGGCCTTCAATCCCAGCAGTCACCTTGTCTTCTGTTCTGGTATGTAGGTCACACCCAGCCCCACCCCTGCTCCCTTGCCAGTGCCAACTCACGGTTCATTCTCCACATAGCTACCTGTGTGGAGCTTTTTCCTTTCTAAAATAAGGAAAGAAAAAAGCTCCATCCTTTCCCTCCGGGTGCGTGGGCTGGAGGGGTACAGCCCAGCGGTAGAGTTCTCGATGAGCATATGTGGTCCTGGGTTTGATCGGTAGTAAAACAGGTGAGCAGAAAACACCTACGACACCAAATGCATCAGGATGAGGTTCACATCCACTAGCACGGCACCCCAAGTGATGATTTCATCTCCAGGGGCCTCACCATTACCCAAATCCCATCTCCAGCCTACTTCACATCCACACCCCTCAGGTGCCTCCCAGGACACCCCTCCACCAGCCTGGCGCCTTCAAGGCACAAAGTGCCACCCCCTAAAGAAAGCTGTCAGTCAGGGTCCTCATCCTTCCCAGCCTGTGTTTTGAGACACTACCACGTCCTGTGACAAGCTGCAGCAACGCTGATCTGATCTCCTTCCCACGGTATCTCGGGTATGAACAACAGCCTTTAGACCCAGGAGAAACGCACAGCAGAGATCAGTCCCACAGGACCCCAGTCACACCCACCTCTGGGCCACCAGGGCTTCCTGTCTCACATTTCATCATTCTGCACACACCCGTGGGGGAGCAGGGGGCAGGAAGAGGAAAGGAGGGGCCCAGGCAGACTGCTGTCCTCCACTCAGCATTCACACCATGGTCCACAGGCAAACAGAGGGTTCCACTGACCCCGGGACAGAGCCCAGTCCTGCAGCCTGGGACCCAATGATCTCTCCCCTCCTTCTCCATCCTCAGACTGCCTTCAATATGGGTTCCATATTAGAGAGGGAGTCCACTCAGAGAGACTGGCAGAGACCATCTCAGGCACTGTCTGCCTTACAAGAGCGAGGTACCAGCTTTTGCAACGTGAGCAAACAACCCCCCACCCCAGAACTCTGGGCCTGGGGTAAGGGACACAGACATGGCCAGTGTTCAGAAGCAGCATGGAATGCGGTCTTTCAAACAGAGCAGCAGGCACAACCGTGAAAGGCACAAAAAAGCAATTCACCAGAAAAAAGGACAAGGCCTATAAACAGGGTACTTGTGGCAATAAGGAGCAAACACCCCTAAAGTATTCATGCCCTCTGACTCGGCAACTCCCTGACAGGAACGTACCCTGAGGAAACCAAAGATGAATTTGCTGAAACATTTATGTTTAGGGTGGTACCGCTCATAATTCAGAAACGGGGATATCGGAAATGTCAACGACAGTCACAAAACATCACACAGCGCTGACATTCATACAAATGAATGTTTAATGGCAAGGGGAAACACTCACTCCTCCAGAAATGAAAAAAAAAAAATACACGGCACACAGGCATTGGGAATTACGAACCACACACACAAAGAAAGCAAAGGCAAGCACCAAAATGGTGACAGTGGCCGCCCCCAGGTGGGGAGATGATGGGCGAACTAGATTCCTTTTACATTTCCCAACCTGGAGGAAGGAACCCAGGATCAAAACATCATCTGTAATTTCCTCAGCTGTAGACACGAGCTGGCCAATCAAGAGGACAAAAACCTCCTCCTTAGGCTTTCAAGGCGGCAGCGTGGAAGGTAATTTCTCTGCAAAGCCAATGCAATGCGTTATTCATGAAGCAAGTTCTGTGTGTGCCTGGATTTCTCTAGCCCTCAACCAGCTAAGGAAACACTACTTTGCTCTCCCTGAGCCACACAACACAGAGCTGAGTGAGATTTACATGCTGCCACCACCAACAATGCCGAAGACCTATCGCCTTCTATTCTTTTTTATTTTGTTCTGTTTCGAGACGGGGTTTCTCTGTGGCTTTGGAGCTTGTCCTGGAACTAGCTCTTGTAGACCAGGCTGGCCTCGAACTCACAGATCCACCTGCCTCTGCCTCCCGAGTGCTGGGATTAAAGGCATGTGCCACCACAGCCTGGCCTTTTTGTATTCTTTAAGACCCAGTCTCATATAGTCCTGGCTACCCCTGAGCTGTCCGTGTAGCCAAGGATGTTTCAACGCTTGCTCTCCCTGTGCTCCACCTCCCAGCTGCTGAGATTACAGGTGTGTACCACCCTGCCCTACTCTGGTTTGACTTTTGACAGTGTTTCATTCCAGCCAGAAAGAAGGCCCTGTGGATAATGATGGCACTTGCTGCCAAGCCTACCCATAGCAGGCGGAGAGAAGTGGCTTTCATAAGCTGTCCTCTGACCTTCCCACAGACACTGTGGTACACAGGCTCATTCGCAGCAGCTGCCATATGCTTATCTAACACAACTGCCAAAGAGCTGGCTGGGGCGGAGTTGGAGCTGCATCTTGGCATCTACCTATCACAGAGGCTAAAGGTCACACAAAGCGTGACTGAAATGTAGCTCAGGCAGGGCAATTGCCTAGCATGGTCAAGGCCCTGCACTTCAGGAAAACGGAGCTTGAGGGCTGCAGACAGCACAGCCACTGGGAACACTTGTTGCTCTTGCAGAGGAACCAAGTGAGATTCCCAGTGACCAGATTGCCGCTCACAACACCCCTGTAACTCCACTCCCAGGGATCCAATGCCCTCTTTTGGTCTCCGTGGCACTAGGCACGCATGCGATGCATTGTATACATGCAGGCAAAACACCCATACATGTAAATAATTTTAAAAGGTATCTTCCAAAAAAGCACCCCACTCACACCCACTGGGGTGATCCTCCTCCCTCCTGGCCATCCCAGACCGAGGAAGGAGCAACAGTTGCTCTTGGTTGGTTGGCTTTGTTAAACAGTCTCACTGTGCGACCTACGCTGGCTGCAAACTCGCTATACAGCGCCGGCTGGCCTCAAGTTCTCCATCCCCCTTTTCTGCCTCCCTAGAGCTGAGATCACAGGCAGGCGTGCACCACTGAGCCTAGCTGGGAATGGCATGTGGGCCATTTCATACCACTCTGGGCTACTTTCCAACAGGGAAGCTGGGCAGTGGTTCCTTGGGAAAATGCCCATTGAATACCCTCTTCCCATAAATGAGCTATAGTGCTACCCTGCAAGGGAAAAGGGCAGGATGTGCAGTTAAACTTATGGCATGCCCACACGGCACAAAACAAAACCCATTCACCCGACCGCGGGGAGGAAACACTAAACGATCGGCAATTGTCTCTGGTGGAAGGCTGACGTGTCGGCCCCTTCATGGCACTTGTTTCTCAAGCTGTTTATACAGACTGAATATTCTTCTAACACGAGAACAGAATTTCTACTCCCCATAAACCGGAAAGAAAGAATACACAAAACACTGTGCCCAGGTAATGTGCCAGCCACGAATGCACACGTCTCACAAACTCTTTCTAGGCTGGCAGAACAAGGAGACAGTGAGTGAGTGGCCCTTTGTTGCTTCCTGCAAGTGCTTATGTATACTTTGCTTAGCTGGAGCTAGACAGTCACCCAATGCCATCCCCACTCTGAAAGAGCTAAGAGATGACAAGAACACAGGGCCCTCTTCCCCACCTCCAATTCCTTCTGGTTGTCCAGCTCTTCCCTTGTGCGTCACACACTGTCTTGAGGCCTTTCACCTGGCCCCTCACAGCTACTAATCACTGGCAGCAAGGAGCCCACTGGGCAGGACGCTGCTGCACCTCTGCCTTGCAAGACCACCCTGAATACTGTCGTACACAGGCAGGGGTGTACATGTGCCACAGTCAGATTTTTACAGTCTGTGTACATGGTACAGCTCACCTCTCCTGACAGGACAGATATAGCCATAACAGAATATCCAAGACACTGCCCACTTCTTCCCTCTCCCAACCCATTTCAAATCCATATTGAAGAGAACCCAAGAATCCTGCAACATGCGGACAATCCTTGGTAGGACCTGGGCCCAAGGCAAGCCCAAGACACAGCACCCCTGCCACTGGTCTAAAGTCAGCTATCAAGGCAGAGGGGAGCCTCGGCTAACAGGGGGTCCTGGGTCAGTAGAGACCTCACCACATCTATGAAGACCCCTGATTTCAAGCACCAGGACTCAACTACAGACCAGGGAACTTTTGCAGAGTCTGGCAATAGATCTGTGAGACCCTCGCACCAACAAATGTTTCTCGAACCATGGCATTGAGAGTGACTGTGGTTTTGCCGGAGTGTCAAGAGATATCACATGGCAGAAGGCAATTTCACTGCTAATCAGAGACTCAGAAGCCAGGGGCCTGAGGTCCCCAGCTGCAGCTCATTCCCCACCAGTGTTGGCCATGCAGAAGAGCTCTCAAACACCCTCAGAGTATCAGTCACCTTGACCGACCCACCCAGCACATTTGATCAAACATAGCAAGCAGTGTACAATGGATTCTTCACACCATAAGCCCAAGTTCCTGCTGGCCTAGAGGCACAATAGTTCCATTATTGGCTCCTATAGCCCTTTGTGGTTCCTCCTCCCTCTGCTCAAGTGATTCCGGCATAAGAGCCACCGAGCCAGAGGTGTGGACCATGCAACCCTTCCAGAGTTCCCAAGTGACACACAGAGAACAGGCTGTGAACCAAAACTCTCCAGGCCCTTAAGGTATTCAGAATGAACCAGTCTAAAATGCAAGAGTCCCCACCCCAAAACTGACACCCCCACAGCAGGGCTAATACAAAAGTACCAAGGGTCAGCAGCCAGTGACCATTTACTCTGGCTTCTTTGGGGAATCCATCCAAGGGACCCCACTGCAAACACATGGGAACTCACTCAAGGAGCCTCTGTACACCTACTTGAGGGGCCTTTCTACACATGTGGGAACCCACTAGAGGGGCCCCCCACCCCAGATTCACAGGAACCCCTGGGCCAGCAAAGCAGCCTCACCTGGTAGTAGGTCTTGATGTTTCTCACCAGGATGCTCAGGTTTTGGATGCGCAGGTTCACGTCATTGTTGACATGCTTGTTGATACGCTGATTGCTGGGCCTGGGGTCTCTAGAGTAAGAAACAGAGTAAAATTCACAGCTCCGGACATTCACTACACCTCCTTCCCCAGCAGAGGACCAGTGCTCAGTTTCATGAGCCTCATTAATCCTTTGGTGGTCATGAGGCTGTAAGGCCAGAGCACAAGTCAAATCCTGAGTCTGCTCACAGCTGTGCTAGAACCCTACATGACCAATCATCTCTGCTGCCTCACTCAGGCCCCTGCTGAACACAGCCCTTTTCAATACCGTTCCTGTTTCCACTGCTGGGAGCACCACAAGGGACCTCCAAGTGTCAACACTACACTGTGAAAATCAACATACAGATATATAAGAACCAATAACCTATCCAAAGTTGCATTTTAGCATTAAGAAGCCAAGCAAAGAACGGTGGCGGCTCATGCTTTTAATCCCAGCACTTGGGAGGCAAAAATAGGCAGATCTCTGTGAGTTCAAGGCCAGCCTGGTGTACAGAGAGAGTTCCAGGACAAGTTCCAAAGCTACAGAGAAACCCTGTCTCAAAAAACAAGAAAGAAAAATACATGAAACATCAAGAAAAACGGGCTGGAGAGATGGGTCAGCGGTTAAGAGCACTGGCTACTCTTCCAGAGGTAATGGGTTCCATCCCCAACACCCACATGGTGGTTCACAGCTGTCTATAACTGTAGTCCCGTGGGATACCCTTTCCTAGCGAGCAAACAGACATGTAGATAAAACACCCATATACATAAAATAAACAAATAGATCTTTAAAAAAAAAAAGAAACAAAAATACAAAAGGGGGGAAAGGGTGGGTGCTGGCATGTTTTATGACCTTAAGAATCAAGTTCCACTCAGCACTGGTCTCCCTGTCATCTGGACTTAGGTTAGTCCTGCTCACGATTTACACTCCAGGGAAACAATGGTGTCTTGACAACCTGACGTCTAGGAGTCTAGGATATGACTGGTGTACCATCAAACCCCACAAGAACTGCCAAGTGTGGGAAACCCCAAGCGTCACTCATTTTCCAACCTCAGACGAAACTTGGGTCTGGCTGTAAAGATGTCAGCTCAAGTGATTTACAGTTTGGCTCATCAACATGCAGGACAGTCCCCCAAACCCTCAGTGTGGGAAATGTCTGCCAAGAAGAGTGAAGTGAAAAGGGGAGTCTGCTTTCCATAGCAAAGGCCCCCCTTCCATCCGCTGTCCTGAGGCACCACCAAGGATAAAGGGCAGGGAACTCAGAGGTCCGCCTTCCCATTTCACATCAGCTGAGCCTTGTGATAAAGGTGCAGAGCCTCCTTAGGGCCGCTGCAGGAGCTACAGAACTACTTCCGGGGCTATCTGGTTCATTCAAGGCCACAACAGAAGACGGAGAAACAGAAGGAAAATCTTCAATCATTTCGGATGGAAGCACAAGGCTCTTCTGTAAGGCAAGCTGTTTAACGGTCAACCTCTGAATAAATACTTGACATAGACTCTGTCTCCACACCATGCCCTAAGCATGCGAACCTTCCCACATGCACTCAACAGCCCCTGACCCCACAAAGTCCTTCCATGGCCCCTCAAACAGCCACGTGGGTCCCCTAAGGGGAGCCAAGGAAACTGTTTTCAGCTGTCAAGTGACAACATTCCTCAATGTCCCCATACCATGATGGTGTCTGGCGAAACCATCTGCCCATTAAGCTTCTTCTAGGGCCCTTAATTAACAAGGAAACAAAGGCCTGGAGCCCCACTGACGTTAACGTAGGGAAGAGGCAGCATCCTGTATTTCAACTGTAAAGGCATTTTCGCCACAGAAGGTTCCTAACATGACAGTAAGGGGCTCTCTTACAGGATGAGCAGCGGTTTCACAGGACCACACATGAATTTGTGAGAAGCTGCAGGCTTTGCTAATTCCTTGTTTGAGGAAACTTAGGGAATGAAGCTGAGGCTGCACACGTGTTTAGCAAACACTCATCACCAATCCCTAACTTTTTTTTTTTTTTAAACTTCTGAGACAGATTCTCATTATGTGGCCCAGGCCCAGGCTGACCTTCAACCTAGAATCCTCCTACCTCAAGCTTGAAATAACTGGGGCTGCAGGTGTTAGGATATGCACTGTTTCATTATTTTAATCTTGAATTTTTCTTCGAGACAGGGTTTTACGTAGCCCAGACTGCCTTAAACTTCTGATCCTCTTCCTGCTCTTCCTTCCAAGATTCCAAGACTGTATCACCACACTTACTATGTGTAATGCCAGGGATTGAACTCAGGGCTTTGAGAATACTAAGCAACCATTTTACCAATGGAACCACATCTACAGCCCCTAGATTTCATCTACATCAGAGGGCCACTTCACAAGTACCAGGTATCTAAAGCGTCAATGTGCACCACTGACAACCACTCACTTGCAGAGGCTCTGAACATACCCAGGACCTGGGATGCGCAGCCATATCTGTTTTTGTTCTCCCGAGGCATGGAAGAAACAGCTAATTGATGGAACACTAGAAAAGAACCCTGACATTAGTTCTATGACTAATTAGATTAATTATCATGATCATTAGCATTCCCTCAGTTAACCAAGTCTCTCAGGGTAAAGAGCACTTATTAAGAGTTAAACCAAAAGTTTCAGCATTGCTTACAGAAGGCAAATCCCCTTTCTACCCATTCAGTGTTCCACACTGGGTGCTAGAAATGGGGGTCAGAGGCCCAGGGCTCACAAGAATTTGAACAAGCAATAGGTTGTGGTGAATTTGCCACCATCCTAGCAAAGGCGGAAAGAAGTCAGCAGGCAGAGCCCCTAGTCCACTGAGGCTCCTTCATGAGCAGATAAACACCACTGTGAACACACACACACACACACACACACACACACACACACACACACACACACACACGACCCAGCCCTACTTCACTCATACCCCACTAATGACATCTGGATGTTAATACACACCATCTTGCTTAACCCTCCCCACATCTACAAAATTCTACCCCTTCATCACAGAAGAAACTGAGGCTCGGGGGTGGAGTGGAGCAATCTGCCCAGTGTAGCAGAACCAGTAAGCAGTGGAAGCTAGCTCTGCCTGAAGCTAGCACAGCCACCTCAGATTCCCAGCAGTCCTCACAGACAACTCTAGACCACTTGGTGGACTCTCTCATTCAAGAATTCTAGCCCTGGGCCTCTCCTGAAAGCTGAGCCTGCAGGGCTTTCCTGCTTCCAGGTGGGCCTGTGTCGGGGAGGCCAGGGCCAAGAGACTACCCCAGCCTTCTAGAGTTGCCATAGACAATGGCCAGCTGCAGTCACGTGACCACAGCCAGCCTCCAGATGGCACTGAAGTATTAGGTAACAGCCTCTTATCTCAACCCACCCCAACCCAGTCAGCCACACCGCCCTGCCATTTTCAAAGGCCACTGCCTCCCAACTGGGGAGAATTTATCAAAAATAACATAGCAGTGGTCTCCAGGTACCCAGCACAGTAGGTAACACCCACCCACTGATCATGATAAGGACCGATCCTTAGGCAGACACTGCTCCAGCTGGGCAGAAGGGGAGGCTAAGGCTCAGCCTATATATCACCAGGGAAAGACCAAGGCTGAGAATTGCATGGTTGTTTAGAGACTGAACACAGAGGGAAGGAGACTTGCAGAGTGGGTAGTGGGATGGCTCGTCAAGTCAAGGCACTCGTAGCTCGGTCTGAGTTCAATTCAGGAACTACTCGTGGCAGGAGAGAACCAACTCTGCAAGCTGTCCTGCCTCCACGTGCGTGCGCACACGCACACAACTTTTAAAAAGTAGACTGAAGAAACCAAGCACTCTCTGTATGTGACTGACCCGCAATACCATTCCCAGTACTGAACTAGGCTCTAGCATATCATCTCATTACTCTCCTTAGGGCAGAACTTTAATTCCTGCTTTTCAGAAGGGAAAACCGAGGCACCTAGCCACAATCCCAGTGTCGCACTGCTCATAGGAAGACAACCCTGGGTCAAACCTAGCCTGACCACTTAGGATGCCCAATACTCGATCAGGGTTCTTTTTTGTTTTCCTTTGTTCTTTATTTCCTTTTATTTTATGTGCACATTTGTCCATGTGAGGATGTTGAGATTCCCTGAACCTGGTGTTAAAGACAGTTGTGAGCTGCCATGTAGGTGCTGGGAATTGAACCAGGTCCTCTGGAAGAGCAGCAGCCAGTGCTCTTAACCACTGAACCATCTCTGTTTGTTTTTTGAGATAAGGTCTCATAAATAGCCCAGGCTGGCCTTGAATGTACGTAGCTGAGACTGGCGTCCATCTCCTGACCCACTGTAAGGATAACAGCTGTGCACCACCATATCTGGCAGAAGAACTCATCCAAGGTTCTTTTAGTTACCCACATTTTGAGGTGGCAGGTATGGAGCCCAGGACCCTAGACACTCCATGTAAATACCAGAAAACTGCAAATGCCCCTATTTGTGTTTTTATAGAGGTTACTTTGCTGTTGTTAGTTTTTCTTGTTTTTTGAGACAGGGTTTCTCTGTAGCTTTGGAGCCTGTCCTGGAACTGGCTCTAGTAGACCAGGCTGGCCTTAAACTCACAGAGATCCCTGTGCCTCTGCCTCCCCGAGTGCTGAGATTAAAGTGTCAGCACAATCCTGCCCAGCCTGGCCAGAGGTTACTTTTACAAGGAGTAAAAGGTGCGCATCTTAAATCACAGCCTGGAGCTTGGGAAAATACATTGCAGGGAACCATTCCACCCCCCAACCCCCGCAGTCAAGCTCCACCCGCTTCCGGAGGCAAACACATTCTGAGGCCTGTTACCTGGTGCCAAGTTATGATTCCCTAGAAGCAGAAAATGATGATAGGCAGGTCCTGTGCCCACCCACTCCCGCCTGTCCTTCCTGGCACAGGAAAGTCACTCATTGTCTCAGCGGCTGTCCCAGGGCTGCTACATACCGGCCAGTCCTTCTTCCAGAATGATCGCATTAGCATATCACAGAGGGAAAAATGACACCGAAAACTACAAGGGAGAGAAGCAGCCGACCCTTCCGCAGAATTTAGCCAGGGCCAAATGCAAACAAGTGATGAATTGGCCTTTCTCAGAAAGGTCCAACAGGCGCCCTGATTTACAGGCAAGTGGTAAAGGCTTCAGGAATTCCAAAGGTCAGGAAAGAAAGAGAACCGGGCCCTGGGCTTTTGTTCTCCCCAATGCCTCCGTAAAGCTCAGAAAAAAAGCCTGGAGGACACTGCTGATTTCCTAATTAAACAGCCTCAAGCTTTACGGGGATAGGCTGAAATTCCGATGGTCCTTATACCACTGCAACCCAGTCACTCTAGGGGTACTACAGAACGGGGAGAGTGGCCAGAACCCAAGCCTGCCATGAGGCAACCCCAGAAAAAAAAATTTTTTTTCAGCAGAGTCTAAGACACACCGCCAAAGCCAATAACAAATGTATTTCTTTAGAATCTGGTCAAATGCTGAAGGATCGTGATTGGACGATTTTTTTTTTTTGAGACAGGGTTTCTCTGTCTATCCCTGGCTGTTCTGGAACTCGCTCTGTAGACCAGGCTGGCCTCGAACTCAGAGATGCCTCCTGAGTGCTGGGATTAAAGACATGTGCCACCACTATCTGGCGGAAGAAATTTTTTAAAAATATTTATTTATTTATTATGTGTACAATATTCTGTCTGTGTGTATGCCTGCAGGCCAGAAGAGAGCACCAGACAGCATTTCAGATGGTTATGAGCCACCATGTGGTTGCTGGGAATTGAACTCAGGACCTTTGGAAGAGCAGGCAGTGCTCTTAACCTCTGAGCCATCTCTCCAGCCCCGGCAGAAGAAATTTTTTAAAAAAAGAAAGAAAAAAAAAGGAGCCGGGCGGTGATGGCGCACGCCTTTAATGCCAGCACTCGGGAGGCAGAGGCAGATGGATCTCTGTGAGTTCGAGGCCGGCCTGGTCTACAAGAGCTAGTTCCAGGACAGGCTCCAAAGCTACAGAGAAACCCTGTCTCGAAAAACCAAAAAAAAAAAAAACAAAAAAAAACAAAAACAAAAAACAAAACAAAAAGACAGTTCCGCCACTGAGACATCAAATGTGAGCCATCTAATTGGGAAGGCACCCCCTACCTGCCCCCAGCTACAAATAGAGACTGTTTTTAATTAGCTAATGAATAACTGAGTGTGGCACCTCCATCAGCCCCAGGTGAGTGGATAAATGGACAGGCAGGTCCACAGAACACACTGAGGTGTTTTTATTTCCACCGAGTGCCTATGACTCATACTGACACTCACTTCCAATACGATCCCTGAAGCTTCTAAGTTAGACACCGAATGTAGGAGCCAACACCTACATAAGATGTCAGACAGGCTCTGCAGAACTCAACAACGGATGTGGTCGGAGTCAAGTAATATCTACAGAGACCCCATTTAAGGCCAAAAGGTCCGGCACGGCACGGCTTCCTATGTGCCTTCTAAAGCAGACTTCTGAAATGACTACATCTGCCCCAGCAATTGGCAAGAGAAGGGAGGGAGATTCAGAAACTCCGTTACCAAGCCACAGTGAAACTTCAACCACACTGCGACCAGACCCACCGGACATTTCCTGTAATCAGACCCTCGTTACAGTTCTGGGTCTCCCCCAAAAGGAAAGGGACTTTTAATGTCAAGGCTCCGACCACCATCAAGTCCTTGAGTTTGCAGACAAGTCAGTTCCAAATTCCTTAATTGAGTAAGCAACCAGGGAGAATCCAGCGGCCCACCTGCAAGCACACTCCCTCCCTGACCACCCGGCATTCACACTACAATCTCAGGCTTCCGAAAGCATCCTCTCTAAAAAGGCAACTTACATTTGCAACATGATTTGGTTCAAAAAGATGCCATCCACTAAATCCATGTACAGAGTCAAGTTGTCCTGGTGGCCACTTCCAAACGTGCCAAAAGTTTTCACCTGTGGGGAAGCAAAGGCACGTCGGTCTGACGCTGGGGTACAGGCGGGCCAGAGATGTCACCCACCACCGCGGCACCCTTCGCAGGCAACAAGCCTTCCCGAGCGCTGTCCCCTTCACGCGCCAGGCAACAGACGCAGAACAGGAGGAAACTTCTAGCTACTTTTCTCAAGCGTCCCGGAGCGCGAGGAAAAAGAAAAAACAAACAAACAAACAAAAACAAATAAAAGGGACTTTTTCAACGCATTTCTCTCACGTCTCAGGCTAAATGGAAAGCAGCCCGTCGCTCCGCGTCCCCACTCGGCGCCCCCAGCGCGGGACTCCGGGCTTCAGGAGCGCACCCCCACACACACACCCCGAACGGGAACAGGTGCGCGCTCCCGAATTGAAAGGCCACCCGCCACGGAGCCTCCCGGTCTCCGGCACCGCCGCACGAAGTGGAGGAAGGCCAGGACGCGCTCACCCAGGTCACCAGCGGGCTCTGCAGGAACAGCTCCACGAGCTGCGACACAGTCACGTCCATGCTGAGCCGCGGCCGCGCCGCACAAAGCGGCTCCGGCAGCCGGCGGCGGGCGCGGGAGACAAAGGCGGGGCGCGAGCCCACGGTGCGCGGCTGCGGCCCCGCCCGCCCGGGGAGAGCGAGAAGGTGGGGGTGGCGGGGGAGGGAGGGGCGATGCGGTCCCTTCCTCTGCTGCCGCCGCCGCCGCCGGGCGCCCTGCGCAGCCTAGTGGAGCGGAGCCCAACGGGGCGGGGCGGGGAGCGCGTGGGGAGCGGGGACGCGAACGGGGAGGGGCGGGGCCACAGCACGTGGCGGCCCGAGTGCGCGGGCAGGTGCAGCCTGCGCGCGCAGACCTGGGCGCGGTGTTGGCCCGGGAGGGAGAGGGGGGCTCGGTGTTATCCTCCGGCTGCAGGATCGCGCACCGGTGCAGACGCTCAGCCTTCTCCCGGGCTTCCCTCCCTTGCAGAAGTTCCTTTAGAATGCAAGCGGTTTGGCCGTCTCACCCGTGTGCACCCCTTGCTGTGGCTCTGCCCTCCCTCTACCATTGCGCCCAGGGGTGGAGAGCCTGTCCCGGGCGCAGTGCACCACAGCACCTTTGAGGCAGGGCCCCCAGCACGATGGTCGCCGTGCCCCCTGCTGGCAGGCCTGTGTGCTTGGAGGCCTCGCAGCCCCACTCCCTCACCACTTCCTGGAAATAACTTCGCTCCACCAGCTGGGCCGTTGTTCGATGAACGCTGTATGACTGACGGATTTAATCCTCACTGAGTCGTGGGAGTGTTAACCAGAAGCCCCTGGCACGCTGCTTAGCAAGGTACTCAATGGCTGCCCTTTGGCTAGCAATTTTACAGCGTGGCTTTGTCACATTAGGGGTGCGACATCTGCTGATGACATGTAGTATTACAGTTCCGCCTGACTGGAAAGCATGTTCAACCACTGTAGCCGCTCGTAGACTGTAAGGGTCTAAGAATTTAAGAATTGTAGAAGTCAGGGTAATAAAAAAAAGGCGGGGAAGGGGACGTCGGAGATTAAGAGAACTGATGCTCTTCCAGAGGACCCAGATTTGATTCCCAGCACCCAGGGTGATTCACAACCATCTGTAAATCCAGTTCCAGGGGCTGATGCCTTCTGGCCTCCTGTGGGCACCAGACACACACGTGGTGTACAGACATTCATGAAGACAGAACACTTAAACTCAAAAAGAGTAAAATAAATATATCTTATCAAAAAAAAAAGAAGACGGGGTGGGAATAATGGTACAAGCCTGTAATACCAGTTCTACGGAGATGGTGGCAAAAGGATAAGGCGTTCATGTTATCCTTGGCTACATAATGACTTCAGAGTTAGCCTGGGCTCAAGTGACATCCTGTCCCAAAAGAAAAAGACAATGGCAGTCAGTCTTAGTTCCTGTAATGACAGAACTTGGTGGGTCTGAAGCAGGAGGATCTTGAGTTCCCAGCTAGCCTGGGGTACATAATGAGCTTGGGGTCCACAGGAGCGAGGCAGCATAGACCACCCTCTTCAGAAAAGTAAGGGCTGTTTGGGGGGTTTTGTTATTTTTTAATGTACACACCTAATTTTTTTAAGATGAGAAATCCTTCCAGCTGTTTAGTAAACAAGCGAATTATTTCAAACCAAGAAATTCATTGAACAAATGTCTGTTACTGTTCATGAGACATTTCATTCTAGTGTGGAAATAATTTCTCCACTAGAGATGTTGGCAGTGCCTGCACAGCCACACCAGGGAATTTTCATTTTGGGTCAGTTATATACACACATAACAATGTCAATGAAACAGTATGTATGATTAATGTACCATAAAAACCACTGCACTTTTTAGCTACACACACAATTTAAGCTCCTACCAGGTGACACAGAAATGATCTTAGTTATTAGCTACACACACAATTTAAGCTCCTACCAGGTGACACAGAAATGATCTTAGTTATTATGTAGCCGAGGTGGCTCATGATCACTGACGTCCGGACTGACTACCACCATTGCTTGGCTAGACCTCTTTATCCAGACAAGGATTTACCCCAGCCTGCCAAGGGCAGCCGTGCAGTGAGCCCCAGGTGGCCTAGTTATAGGTAGAAAGGCTTCAAACAACGGGTGGCCTGGGATGTAAAACACGTTTGCTCTACGCTCCGAACCAGGCTGGAAACGTAAAAACACACGCACACAGTCAGAGACACGGGGATACAGGTCATCCTTGATACAAGAATGACATCTTTATTGTGCTCAGTGGCAGCTTATATAGGACTCTGGCCATGCCCCAGCTCTTGAGATCCTTCAGTTGCAGGCCCGCCAGAAACCAATCCCCTCTCGTGGTCAGAGCAGCTGCAAACACAAGAAAACAAGGGTTTTTTTTTGCTCAGAGTAACTGCAAGCAAGTTGTTTACAGGAAATTCAGAGTCTGGGGTCCACAGCCCCCAACGCTGGGGAAAGCAAGCCTGAGAATGTTCCCTGTTCAAGGACTTTTACAAGGTAAGTTGGAATTTCAAAGTGAGGCATGTAAAATCTTTGCTGTGATATGGAACCACGATGTCTTTCTCCTCTTGCCCCAGTCGGCTGTGGCTGCTCTAATGAGAACTGTTCGCTCTAAGCTCCGTCACACTGGGGCTGAGCTTCAGGGAAAACTGAACTGCCAAGTAGTGTCCCTCCACCCACCTCTTCCATTTTAAAATGTCTCTGTTCATTTCTGGATAGAAATGTGTATGTTGCTTTTACAGTTTTTGAATGGAAGAATTTCTTCTCCACACAGTCTCACTGGGTAGCCATGGCTTACTTAACTTGCTACATAGACCAGGCTGGCCTATCTGGTCTGTTCCCACTTCCCAAGTGTTGGGATTAAAGGCGTGGGTCATCATGCCTAGCAGGAACCAGGTTTTCAATTTTCATTCTGACAAAGGAGTTTCTCCTCC